>JAYEPQ010000007.1:35400051-35562551 GCA_036321105.1 Dracaena cambodiana
CCTTGTATTTAGGCAATAGCTTCAGAAATGAAAAAAGAAAAAAAGGGTGAGCCTGGTATTAAGGCAATAGCCTCAAATATGAAAAAAAGAGAAAAAAAATGGTGAGCTTGGTATTAAGGCAATAGTTTCAAAGAGAAAAAAGAGTATGATTTGAGTAATCGGGTACTTTACGCCTAAGCAAGCGTGAATATTCGCATGAAAGATGAAATATTTTTTTAAAAAAAAGAGAATTTTTTTTTGTTATGAGAGAGGAGATGAATCATGAGTTAGAGTTAGATTCCAAGGCTGAAGCAGACTATCACACGTGCACGTAGATGTATAGGGTCAATGAATTATCTAATAGTGGGTATTAAAAAATAGGATTTGAATTTTTGATTAAAACTATTAATGTATCTGATATGATGCTTGACTTGAAAATTGATAATCATAATACGTCCTTGAGTTTTTATATTAGTAAGATTAATTGAAGAAAATATCATTAAAAAAAGATTTTTTTCTTCTTTTGTATAAATTTTTATTTTTCTTGATTTTTGGATATCCTTATTTTTCTTTTCTCTATTCCTTAATCAATTTTCTTCACGAATTTTGTGGGTATATTCACTGCAAACCCTTACGAGATACAACTTGTCCACTAAACTAACCTAGGGGTTTAAAGGTTTATTGCATGTGCTAAGTACAATCGCGATTTCTGTGAAAGTGAGTTAGGATTTTTCTTTTTTAGGTTTAAGTTTTGCTCGAGGACTAGCAAAAGATAGGTGTGGGGTGAGATTAATAACATATTTTGTATTTTTCCTCCATATTTTATCTATTTTTGTATATAAATAATTCTACTCGAGTATATTTAGTATTTTTTTATAGGTAATAAAGGATTCATAAGGAAGAGAAGAAGAAGATGCAAATTTGTCAAGAATATGAGCATAAAAAGTCAATTTGGATAAAGACAGAAACTCAAGTGCAGAAGTAGCAACGTCATGAGAATTTTTGGCCAAGATAAACCTTGAACTGCAAACCATCATATGGGGAAAATTTGTAGAGCTCGAAATTATTTTCGAAATGAATCTAAGAACAGATTAATCCGAGTTTGGATGCAAATGTTATAGCCTTTTACTGAAGCACTAAAGAGTAGAAAATCCGATCTAGCGGGCTACGGGTGTGCTGAACTTAATTTCAGATTTTGGACCCAAAAATTAGTATTTTATACCATCCAATCTCAACCATTAGTTTCGAATACCTATGGATTGGATTAAGATTATATATCTTGAGATTAGTTTGTTTTGTATTAGGATTATATCTTTTGTATTAAGTTTAAGTAAGAGTAGGATTGTTTTTAGATTATAAATACCCTACAAATCCTTGTAAATTGGGAGAGCTTTTTAGATGTACTTTTGATTAATAAATATTAGGGTTTTGCCGATGGGGTGACGACAGCCATACCGAGCTCCAGAGATAATTTCATTACTTTTTAAATAGATTTAATAACTTTCTAGTGTAGATCCTTAATTGCTTTCTAGGGAAATAAGATTTTTAATCACTTTCATAAATAAAAAATAGGATTTTGTTAATCAGAATCATGAGTAACTAATTTAGTTTAGCTCTAGAATGTAGATGAAATTAGTTATCCACCACGTAGTTGCTTTCTAGTGTTTTCTTCCTAAATAAAATAATAAAGATAAGATTTTTCAATGAAAAGATTAAAATATAACAACTCGTACATTAATGCTTTGATAGATTATATTTGAATTAGATTTCTTGATAGCCTATGCTCAATTAGGGTTTGGGGTTGTTACTTTTCAATTTTATCATAGAGTTATTTAACAATTTAGTTTATCTCCATAAAAAGTTGATGTGTTATGCTTGCACACCACTTGATAACACATGTTTAGAACACTTTATGTAAAAATTAAAACTAAAAGATCAATTTTTATGATAGGAAGAAGATAATAGAAGTAATACATGGTTGGAAATTAGTGGATTCTATATCCTAGGTTAATTAGAATAACTCAAATCAAACTTAGAACCCGTAGTTAATCCGCTAGGACTAAAGATTTAGTGAGAATAGCAAAACGCCTTAGATCCCTGTGGGAACGACCTGTACAGTGCTACACTGATACTGTGCACTTGCAGTAGATATCTTACATCAGGTCATAACCACTTTCTATGTGTTAATAGGGTGATCTTATTGAGATCTTGTTTTTTCACGATTCTCATTATTTGTATTTTATTTTAAAATAGTTCTCATCTTTATTTTACTACCCTCGATTCGTGTATGAGGGCATACACGACTTTATTGTGGAGAAAGCATTAGGAGTTTTTATATTTTCTTTCTAGAATTTTCGATTTTCTTTTAGTTTTTTAGGATTTTTGGGTTTCTTTATTTCTCACCTAGGGTAGCTTTTAAGCTCAATTTGATTTTTTTTTTGTTTTGTTTAAAAAAAGAGAAATTTTGAAAATAATGTCAAAAATTTAAAATTTATTTTCTTCAAGAAATCAGGCTAAACAAAAAATGAAAGAATAGATTTAGATTTGAGATTTGATATGAAAGTGGATTAGATAATATACTTAAAATTTTATAAAAAATTAAAATCCAAAAAATAAATACAACTAATAGTAGTTTTGAGATAAGTATACATATATTTTTCACTCACAATAGTTTATTAGGTTAAGGATGAAAATGATAATGATTGAGCAGTCTTTTCTCTCTAAACAAGAAAAAAAACAAATAAAAGAAAAAAAATAAATAAAGAGGTCAACTTGGGATTTATGGTAATGATCCTTTAGAAATGAAAAAAATAAATTTCTTAAGAATTACTAAGTAGTTGGGTTTTTGCGTTTAAGTAAGCATGAATATTCACAAGAACAATGTTTTTAAGAAATAGAGTATGATCCGAGTAATCAGGTACTTACGCCTAACAAGCGTGAATCTTCGTATGAAAGGTAAAATATTCAGAGTATGATCCGAGTAATCGGGAATTTGCGCCTAAGCAAGTGTGAATTTTTGCCTGAAAGGAGAAATATTCAAAAAAAAGAAGAAAAAAATGAAAAAATAGAGAAAAAATTGTTTCGAGAGAAGAGATGCGTCACGAGTTAGAGTTAGAGTCCAAAGCTGAAGTAGACTATCACACATGCATGTAGAAGCTTAGGAGTCAATGAATTATTTATTGATGGGTATTGAAAGATAGGATTTAAATTTTTTATTAAAATAATAAGTGTATTTGAAATGAAGCTTGATTTGAAAAATCAGTAATCTAAATGTATTCTTGATTTTATAGATTAGTTAGATTAATTGCATAAAATATCAAAAAGATATTTTCTTTCGTTTGTAAATAACATTTTGATTTTCTTGATTTTTTTGTTATCTTTATTTTTCTTTTATTTATTCCTTAATCTATCTTCTTCACAATGTTTGTGGGTAACATTGTTGCAAACTCTCATGAGACAAAAGTCCACTAGGGTAATCTAGGGGTTTTACAGCTTGTTGCACGTGCAAAGTGGGTTATGAATTTTTTTCTTTTTAGGTATAGGTTTTACTCGAGGACTAGTAAAAAGTAGGTGTGGGGATGCGATGAGTGTCATGTTGCATATTTATGTCTCTCATCTTATCTTTTTTTGTATATAAATAATGCGTCTTCAAAAAATCCATCTACATTATTGTCAACTTCTGCTGAAAATTAGATTTTTTGTTGGAACCTCAGCATATAGATTCTCCTGGGTCAAAATTGGATAGTAAGAGAAAAGTAATGAGAGTTCACCAGTTACTTAATTCTCATCTTCCTTATAGCAGCTAACACGTCGTATTCATGATTGTCTACCCTCGGAAAATCTATTCTTGTCCTCTCTCCAATTCTTATTTAAATAATAATATGTTTGATTTAGGGAGCCCTCAAGAATCGACATCAGTTCATATCCTTCAGAAGAGTCATTCATTGTTTCTTCCCTTAGTATAAAAGATAATAGTTGGACATTATGCCATCTCTATATTGGATGCTAGTTGCAATTAATAAATAATGTGCACCTTATAAGTTTGATTATGACATAAACAAAACTAAGTTGGTTTATCTACTACTTTCTACATATCGAAGGTAGTGGGTTTTTCTATTGTGAATAACTTTCTAATATAAGAATTTCATGGGTCCTTGGGCAAGCTCATGATTGGTATCAGTTGTTGCTTATAAATACAATGTCATATAAAGATTTTAGAGAATAGCATTCTCAACTTGGTATAGAATTTATCTTCCACTTTGTTGCATGCTTTCGATAATATCTCCTAATACTATTGATAATCCCACTAATAGTTCGGATTGTGTTTCCCATCACAGTACCTGTTGCATCATGATATGATGTATTTGATGGTCAACGAATTAGATTTTTGGTTTCTACCATGTTTAACCATGCAGATTATATAGTTAACAAAAAACTTTCATATTGAATTATACAAATTAGGAACCTAGGGAAGCACCAGTCAGTAGTATGTTTAACTTGTGAAAGGTATAGGTGCCATCATATTAGCTAGATTGTTTACAATGCTTGTGTTCTCAACTTTATGACCTGTAATTTAGCTCAAAAAACTATATGACCTAACTACAGAGTGAAATGACATTAGCTGACACCTAATTTTTGCCCTTGATTTGATTGTTCTTAGCCAAATTCGTAGCACTCTATCGTAGTATACCATTTATGTGGATGTATCCAACGTCAAATTGCTATCCTTCATAACTTCTATTAGTATCATTTGTCTATGCTTTAGTAGTAGAGTAAGCATCGTTCAACTAAAAAGTAACCTTCTAATCGTATAACCATATGTGACAAATGTAAGATGTAAGGGTGTTGATCATAAAAGATTTGACCCAGTTTTTGCGATAACTATCAAGCTGGTACAAAACTGCATATACTTTTTGGGTTGATACTTTTTAGTCATCTTCATTATATATTGCTCATATTATAATATGAATCATGGAGTGCATATATATATATATATATATATATATATATATATATATATATATATATATATATATATATATGTATGAGAAAAATAGAAATGAGCTAACAGCTCATACAATTTACCTTAGCTGCAATTAATTTCCACTGTCTCCAATAATCCTATTTTAAAAAATTATTTTGGATTATGATCTCGACCCCCTAGAATTCACTCATACCCAATTTCTTGGGTTTTAGTTTTGATTTGGTTTTTTATCAAGTTAACCCAAAATTAATGATTTTTAATGAATAAAATATTTTGTATGCATTTAATGAAATGTTAAATGAACTCCAAAATTTATGAAATTTAATCCAAAAGAAGTTAAGGAGGTACATATAATAATTATAACAAAAATTGAAGAAATATCATTGGATAGTTATAGTTTTACTGCTAACTCACGTCATTTTTCTTGAGCTGGCAGCTCACCTGCAGTAATCCGTATATGTGTGTGTGTGTGTGTGTGTGTAACGTGATCATGCATATGAGCAATGAAAAACAAGGCATGCATATGAAAAAATAAATCATGAAGCAAATAGTATATGTAACATAATATAATCAAGCAAATAGATACAAATTCTATCATATTAGTTTGAAACTAAATGGTGTGGTTTTCACGTATTGTAGGAGTGTACTGTGCTTAACTGGTACCATAGTACCAAGACCTTTCACATATGAATCGGATTCCACACCTCTAGGCACACTAGATATCCCATCCATACTTGGGATCCCAGTGCAAACACCGATCTCCCGGTCCAAACATCGGTCTCCAATCGTGCCGGTACACTAGGCACAATTAGAAAACCGATAGTGACAGTACATAGATCGGTAGATACATTCTAAGTAAGACAACAGACTCTCACAATATGTGTTTCATTCCACCGTTCATTTCTACCATGCCCACAATGCAGTAAATGCTATGTATCTATATATCAAGATGTTATATGTAATAATCTGAGACCATATTAGCTTATGCAGCTTCATTTGGAATATCTTCATGCATGTTTAGAAGATTCTGGAATTGGATATTTTGCCGGGAAAACCGCTATCTCTTGTTGTTTTATTGGTTTTTGATGCACAAAGCGTATGTCATATGGTAGCAATAGCAATGCCAATTTTGCTAATCTATTGCTTAATAAACATGGCTCCATCATGAATAATTTCAATGGATTGACTCTGATCAAGCAATGTCGCATCTTTTAGACAACAAAAATCAGAGCTAAATACTCTTTCTCTACTGGATTGTATAAGTGTTTTGCACCTTTTATGGTATGACTTATATAGTAGATGGCCTGTTCATGGCCGTACTCATTATTTTGAGCTAATAATGTACCCAAGGTATGGTCTATGGACCACACATATATAAGGAATGACTTTCAGGATAAGGGGGCCATTGAAAGGAGAACTCATCAAGTAGTTCTTGATGTCATCAAAAGGTCTATTGGCATGCCTCGTCCCAAAGGAAAGTGACTCATTTTTTCATCAATCTGGCAAACATTTGGCATCATCCTGAGAGGTTAGCGAAGAACTTTTGAATATATGCCAAACTTTCTTGTAATCACTTGAGTTCCATTAGGTTTCTGGATAGTTGCATATCTCAAATTGCTCCACTTGGTGGAGTTCATCTTCTATTGGTGTTTTTGCATGATATCAAACACCGTTCTCAGATCTTGAAAGTGATCATTTTTGCCTCAACTTTTGATAGCCAAATCATCTATTCTATGGTCTTGTGTTGACGCTTATGGAATATGATGGTTATAATGCATTGGCAAGTGGTGCCTATATTCTTTAGTCTGAAAGGCATCATTGTATAATAATATTTCCCTAGTGGTGTTTTGAAAGCTATGTGCTTTTCATTTTTAGAATATATTTGGATTTAGTTGTATCATGAGGATCCATCCATGAAGGATATCCTCTTAAACCCGCTTGTATTGTCAATCATGATGTTGGTGAGTGGGAAAAATTTATCTTTAGGGCATACAACATTTAAATATCAGAAATCTATGCATTTCCATATCATGCCATTTATTTTAGGCTCAGGGACAATATTTGCCATCCAATCAGGATGTTCTTCCTCCCGGATGAAGCAAGAATCTATGAGATTCTTTACTTTAGCCTCATTCACTTCCATTAGTTCCAGATGGAATCGTATTTGCCATTGCTTGATGGGCTTAACATCAAATTGAATTATAAGCTGATGCATGGTGACTTGTGGGATCTAACTCTAGCATATCTTCATAATTCGAAGCAAAGTCATAAATGTATTATCTGAGCTACAAAGTATTTCCTTTATGTGGGAGATGGACTCTCGCTCACATATATAGACTTGGGATTACTTTTGTCTCTTATATTGATTTAAACTACCTTTATCCTTTATAGGAGGTTCTCATTGTTCAAAGTGAATATCTCATTGGATGTCAAGATGTCTCACCTATTCATCATCCCGAAAAGAGTTTGTACATCATTTTCTTCTTCGATATAGATTGCTAAAGTTAAACTTGCTGCAAGACTCTTGAATATGGCTCCGCTATTGACATTTGAGCCCCAATCAGTTGTATTGCTATCACAATCTGGTCAGATCATTTCTTCGAATTCTGCTCTGAAGGAGTTGTGATGTACCCCAACACCCTCTAAGTTTGTAGTAATAATATGGAGCTTTTCATTAGGTTCAAAAGAATGTAAAATATTTCCTTGTCCTCTATCAAAATTTAGTCCTTGTTTTTGGGCGAGATCATAGCCCATGTACTTCATCATTCGATGAGCACTTTGTCTATAATAGAAAGATCGAGGCACTCTTTGATCCTCGCTTACATCACCATAATCTTGGTCAAGCTGCGATTCAACCATTCCAAAATTTACGAGCTTTTAATCTACATAACGGAAGGCACTTCAAATACAGTGCCTTCCACGTTAAGTAAACTAAAGCATGCTATCATGATGATCAAGTTGGCACATGGAGTGTTGTGAGAACTCCTAAATCTATCATACTATCTACTTTAGTGCTAGTATTAGAACGCATGGAATCTGATGTAACACCCAGTATATAAGCAAAAGTCTAAGTTCTTGTTAATTATCCATCGCCTGCATCACCAACCATGTTAACAACCTCCAAACTTTTGAGGGTTATTACAAGTGCCTTTATTTCAAAACTGTTATCTTCATTCTCTAAGGTTTCAAACTTTGTGTTGTCCTTATTGCTGTTGTCATAGTCAAACTTCGATGGTTTCTCAGTTGCCTTTAAAACATCTTCATTAGGAGGGTATTCATAAAGTAATTCTCAACCCTCTTGATGTATTTCCGCAATCAAGGTGCAAACCTCTCCTTACTCATCACAATACTTCATGTATGTACTGACGAAGAGTGCATGAGACTACCACACATTGTAATGCCTCTAGTCCTTTTAGTCCATGTAATGGTTTATTCCATATCTTCTGCAACAACCCAGGAGGCCGGATAGTAATATGAGCGGATATTGATTATATTAAATTATATCTTTTAGTTTAGTCTTTAATTTCAAATTTTGTAGAGTGGTGACCTCTTATCTTATTATTTTAAATTTTTTCATAATTTCTTGAATTATTTCGAATCGACCGATTTTTGAACAAATACCCAAATACCTAATCAAAATAATTAATTTAAATAAAGAATTCCAATTTTAAACCCTCCCATCTTCATATTTATCTCTAGAAGACCAACAACCATGCTTGACCAATTTTGAATTGAAGTTGACACAATGACAATTTTGTAATTAAGATAAATTGTAAGGGTTTTTAATATGGCAGCATATATATTTTCTATCAACTGTTTAATCCCTCAAATAAATCCAAAAAAATCTAAAACAATTAAGCTTCTTCATGTCATTTTACTCTTTATTTTCTCTTCAGATCTCCAACACTAATTCTTCCTTAAATTCTCTCAAATAAATTGCCAAATAATTAGCCTGAGTAGGACTCAAAATCCACTAAACGCTTAGTTGAGCCATATTCTTTAGTTTAACCTATTCAAATATGTTCCATTCTTCTCTATAAACATGGAAAAACCCTTTCCAACACCTGTTCTTATTCCTTAGTATGACTCTTGGAAAATTTCTCTATTTTATAGAGCAATCATATTAAGAGGGGTTCTTTTCGATTTAAGTTCAATAAGAAGAAAGAATATATTCTTAAATCCTTTAAACTTTTTATTGTTTGATATAATCTTCTCACATATGATACCAGATATATTATTCGTTCAATTTTAAGATTTTACATGCTCAAACTTACATTTATCTTGAGTTTAATTGTCATGTGTTATACCGTATATGTTATATGTGCACATATTATATTGTTGTCCAGACATATACAACAGTCCAATTTAGAATTGCTACAAATTTTGCATGTTAACTCTGATTGACCTTATTTTAGTGTTATTAGAAAAATTATTCACTAAACTATAATTCTTCCAATGACAGTACATCCTAATTTAGTCATTTACCTAATCAAAAGTAGCTTGAAAGTTCATTACTTGCTATTCTACAATGTCAGTAATTTAGCAACATTATATTCATGGTAAAATAGCCACAACTTTTGCTTTAGAACTCTTATTGAGATTATTAAAAATTCATTAGAAAGATAATTGAATTATTTAGGACTGATTCAAATCTTAAACTCTAAATTTGTTTTATTTATGGTCAAATTGAATCTGGAATTTTACTTGTTGTTACTGCATTTTAGTATAAACAGATCCATAGTAAAATAACCATTATATTTGATCTACAACTCCAAATAAGTTCATTTAAAATTTATTGTAAAGATAATTGAATTTTCTACAATTGTACAAAATTTTAGCCTCTAATTTATTTACACTAGTCAAACAAGATATAAATGTTGGCAGTGAAAATTTCTAAGTAAATAAAGTTTTCCACAACTGAACGCGGAGCTAACTCCGCAGCCCCGCGTTTGGCTATATTAGTCTCGCGTTTGAACAAAATGCGGAGATATTTATTAGCTCCGCGTTAGTTCCACGTTCTGGTTCAATAGCTCCGCGTTTTGATGTGATTAGCTCCGCGTGAGCAGATAACCAGAATCTCAAATTGATTGAGATTATGATTTGGGTTTATCCAAATACCCAAATTAAGTCCGATCAGAATTCTAAATCAAGAGATGTAAATCAAAACTAAGATATTTGATTGGAATCCTTGATGAGAGCAAATTCTATTTAGATAGAAACTCTCAAATCATCTTAAGGCTATAAATACCTTCATAGGGAAGCCCTAGGGGTCTTTTTTCGGTTTTTCTTTTCTTCTTGGAGAATTCAAGTTACGCATAGAGCCTTGAGTTCGTGAAAGACTAGAGAAGATCGTCTACAGTCGGCCGCCACCTTCAAGAGAGAAGAGTTCGACGTCAGATCGTCCAAAGGAGCTGCTTGACAGATCCCATCGCCACAAATCCCATAATTAATTGTAAAAGAGAGCGATTGAGATATAAAATCCTCTCGTTTGTTCTTTTTATCTTGTTCACTTTCGTTGTAATCGAAGTTGTGTTCAATGGAAGGAAGCAAAACTTTTGCGACGAACAAACTGGCGACCACAGTGGGAGCCATCTCTTTCACTAAAGAAGAGATTGTGGCGCAATCGGATCTCGATATGATCGGATCCGACGTAGACATGCTGGTCGTTGAAATCGACCAACAAAAGTACGAGGAGTACCTCCCCTCTGAATCATCAGGTAACCTGAACGACACACGACACTATTGTCGCGTGCGCTCCAATACCCGAGCAACGGGTAAAAAGGAATCCACCGAGGAACGGGGATCCTTGGAGACCGCGGCCATAGAGCCGGTGTTCGGGTAGGAAATCCTAGCAGAGGATGACCTCCCTACTGCCAAAAAAGACCTGGGAACTGGATTGACCAGAACCCAACTCCGAAACAAAAATCGGAGAGGAAGGCGTAAAGCCCTCAAAGCCCGCCTTGGATGCGGAGCGAACATCAAAGAACGCGAGGCTATGGTCCCTCGCAAACTGGCTCGCGCTAATCGCGAGACCAGTCATTATCGCGTTAAACGCGAAGTTACTACTTGCGTTAATCGCAAGGAAAAGCCAGCATGTGATACTCCATGCGAGGCTATTACTGAGCCGAGCAAGAGACGCGAAGCCAGTAAGATTTGCGCTAGTCGCAGAATTTCTGACACTCGCGAGAAACGCGAGTATAAAATCTCCTTAAAGCCAGCATGTAATTTTCCATGCGAGGCTACTGCTGGGCCTAGTGAGAAACGCGAAGCCAGTAGTACTTGCGATAAACGCAAGATTTCTTACACTCGCGAGAAACGCGAGGATCAAATTTCCTTAAAGCCAGCATGTGATTTTCCATACGAGGCTACTACTGGGCCTAGTGATAAACGCGAAGCCAGTAGTACTTGCGAGAAACATAAGATTCTCCTCGAAAATCGCAAAGACTATTGGCAAATTGTCCTCAATCGTAAAAATCGCGCTAGACGCGAAGTTATGACTTGTGTTAATCACAAGAATAAGCCAGCGTGCAGGAATTTTCTTCCACGCAGGGCTAAGATTCCAGAAGAGAAGCTTCTGTAGGCACGATAAGCCAGCGTAAAACGCGAGGCTAGCGTAGCAAAACGAGGAGCTATTTTTCAGCCCCACGAGATAAAACGCAAGGCTAATTTTCAGCCCCGCGTTCCAAAACGCGAAGCTATTTCTAAGCTCCACGTAGATCAACCCGACTACAGAATCAGGGCTGATCGTCGCGTCAATGGATCAGAACTGGACTCCAGTAATACTAAGAAGTTTCAATGGGTTTTAGACCCTCTCAAAAGTTGGATGGGTCCCACGACTCCATGGCTAAGGTCACTGACCTCAGGGAGTATCTATCCAGGAAGAGAGGCATAAAACAAATTCAAGCTGAACCTGTATGTCACTACCAGCAGCTTATGACAGCGGTATCCGCTGTAATGGACAACTGTGGCTGCAGCAAGAGCAGGGTATCAGTGTTCGACCGATTAACCGAGTCGGACAAGAACCCTACTAAGAAGATAAAAACCGCTTCCCTAAAAGAATGGAGAGCACTAACCTCCAATATGGTGGGAAAAGGGAAGAAAATTATAGAGATGGATGATGATTCAGAATCGAGTGATGAAGAATCTCATCATATCACTCGACTTAAATCAGGAGTCATCCCGCCTCGAAACTATAAGAGGCTTATAAGAGGTTCTTATGACGATGACAACGATAACTCAGCTATAGCTTCACCTCGTTCCTCTACATCATCTCGGCTACAAAAGTCAGCAGCACATATGGCAGATAAATCTGACGACATCAATAAGAGATTTGAAGCTCAAGAAAGAATGATTCGAGAGCAACAAAAAACGATTGAAGATCTTAAAATGATACTCTCAAAATTTGTTGAGGATAATGCCATAAAGGGCAAAGAGACTCTGTTCAATAAAGTGAACGAAGAGGATAAAGAAGAGAAAGCCCACTCGATGCACAAGAACGAGGATAGATTTTCATTTCATGATCCACATGGAGAGAAAATAGAAAAATTGCAAAGTCAACTCGAAGCACTAATGCATAAAAAGGAGTTAAAAGAGTCAGGGGTCTCAAGACCATACCCACCTGAATGAGATATGGTACCATACCCTCAGAAGTATAAGCCGCTCAAATTAGAGCCATATGACAGGAAGGGATCTCCCAGTCAACACATTTATTCTTGTCCCAAGCAGGACATTTGATGGGTAATGACCAAGGTATTCGCAAGTACCTTGCGAGGGTCTGCCTTTACTTGGTTTATGCAGCTGCCCCCAGGTACTATTAATACCTGGTTTGATGTTAAGAAACTATTTCTCTCACATTTTTTTGAGGATGATACCGAAATTACGGTTCATTCCCTCCTTGCAATTAAACAAGGGGAACAAGAAACAGTAAAAGACTTCATAGAAAGGTTCCGGGAAAAGTCCGTGCATTGTAAACACGGAATGGTCCAGGAAACTCTAGTCGAGATGTGTTGACATAATTTTAAGACAACGTGCTCCTAAAAATGGGGACCGTAGAGTTTAAGACGTGGAGGGATTTGCTCAAGCAAGGAGAGCAAGCCGAAGACTTGATTTGTCGAGTTGAAGAGTCTCGTAGATCAAGAAGTACTGGAAATAGTAGGCCATACGCCCAAAATAATAATAAAAATAAAGGGAAAGCGGTGATTTCCGCAGAAGACAAATCCTCCACCAAACTCGAAGCCCCAAAATCAGAAGGGCACGAGACAAGATAGGCCTCAACAAGAAAGGACCTATACTTTCAAGGCGAAACAGACGCCTACACTCTTCCACCTCCTCCTGAGGAAGGGAATGTTGAAACTTCCAGAGAATAGGAAGCCAGAGGACGCTGGTAAGACCAATGATCCCAATTATTGCCTATACAACCGGAATGTTGGACAACCTACTAGGGATTGTTACCTTCTAAAGAACAGAATCCAAGCACTAATAGAAGCTGGAGTTCTGACGCTTAAAGAGGAGCATAAGAAGGTCACTGCCAACATGGCAACTATAGTGGTTGGAACCCATGAGTTCCCCGCAGGGGTGACCTCAATTCCAAAGGGTAAGTTGGTTACGAAGAAGCTTGACCCTCATAAGAAGGCTCAAGAAGGACTTGTCCCCATAACCACTCAGAAGAGGGAAGTCATGTGGGTCCACCCTGATTTATTACAGGATGAGCAGTGGACTACCACGGGGGGTCGAAAGAAAAAGCGGACTGTTAATGCCATTTTCGCAGAGATAAAGGAAGAATACATAGCTTCGGGAGCCTTCACAGATTCTGAAGAAGAGCCCGAAACAATGGCCACTCATCAAGATGGGGTAGGCCCTTCCGGTACTCGATCTGGAAAAACATATCTCAAGGACTACACCAGGGTTGATCCGAAAGAAATATATGCGGAACTCGCCAAGCCTGCAAAGCAGAAAGGTCTTCGCTTTCAGCAAAATCCTGGAAAAGATGAAGGAGTCAAAGATACTTCCTTCAATTTTGATATAATAGCTCAGCTGGCAAATATTCCAGCTCGAGTCACACTATACGAGTTGCTACGATTATCAAAGTCAACTCGTGAGGCATTGAGAGAGGCCTCGGCAGACTCTGAGTCATTCCTAGCTCAGATTGTCGAGCCGGCCAACAAGGAGCAGGACTCTTGCCCCCACTGTCATCAAGTGAGGAGGCAGGTCCCACAAATTACCTTCTCTCCGGAGGACATGCAGGTAAGGAATATAAAGCATAATAGGCCTTTATATTTCACCGGATATGTCGGATCCACCAAGGTGGAACGCATTCAAATCGATCCGGGGTCTGCACTAAGCGTTATTCCCAGAAGGCTAATGCAACTATTGGGAATATCTCCTCATCGTTTGACGCCTACAAACACCACTATCTATGGGTTCAATGCTAACAACAGTTGTCCTCTCGGCAAAATCCGACTACGGTGCCAAATTGGAGACTTGAGGATGGAGGTCACATGCTACGTTATTGATGCAGATACCTCCTACAATATTTTATTGGGACGGCCTTGGATCCACGCTTACATGATAGTCCCGTCGACTCTCCACCAATGCATGAAATATTGCGATAAAGAAGGAGAAGTCCGGACGCTAGTTGCAGATAAGCAAGCATTTAAAGGGCTGGAAAATTACTTCACAGATGCTTTACTCTACAAGCCAGCCCACGAAGTCTCCAAGGACGATCTTAGTAAGCCTCAAAAGCCTGACGAAAGCGGCAATGAGGCGGATACTGAGTACGAGCTTCCCGAAGAAGATGATTGGGGTGATTATGAAATCAACCCTCACTTAGATTTTAGTTTGAGTCTTGATAATAATGTAGCTGATGTAATAGAGAGTGAATGGGTTATTAATAAAAACATAAAATTAGTCTACGAGCATGCTGTAGCTACTGAGTCTGAACCCTCTTGTACGTCCATTAAAGTGGATGGCCTGTCCGAACTTGAAGTTCTGGTGGCATACCATTTGCCCCTCAGCTCATCCCTCCTCTCTCAATCAAAACTAACTGAGGGACAAGGTCACTTCTTTGAAGTGCCTCCTCGACAGGGGTCCCAAAAGTCGATCATGTTCGGCAGGGTAATTACGTCGCCTCGACAAAGACAAAGCAGTGAAAATGATGAACAAACATCACCTCAATTTCACTTGTATGAACAGAAATCCCGGCAAATGATGGAGAATATGGGTTATAATTTTACCCAGAAACTGGGATTAAACTTTGAAAAAGGGCGACGGAATCTTATACCCTCGTTTAGCTAAGAGGAAAGAGTCCGGACTATTATCAAAAGACTCGCAGGGGGTTGGGCTATGTATCTACTCCTCCCTCATCTCCATCCGAACAAGAAGAAAGTTCTTCAGCCGATGATGAATCACCTCCACTTGATCATGACTCGGATCAAAGTACCGGCGCTTGGTTTCAATCTTTGACAGCAATATGGTTTCAGCCGCACCAGAAAGCGACGAGGAACCAATTGATGTTCAAGATGATTCCTGGGCTAAGCATATGGACACTCTATGGGATGTCTGCTTTGAACAGCGTGACCCGCCCACAGAAGACTAATTGGTACAAGTTAATATGGGAACGGACGAAAACCCGAAACCCATCTTCATAAGCGACACGCTAACTCCCTTGGAAAAGGAGGAACTTATATCTCTTATAAAAGAGTATATAGATGTGTTCGCATGGAGTTATGAAGACATGCCCGGGCTTGACCCTCAAATTGCCACACACTGGTTAAATATTAAAGAAAACGCCAAACTAGTTAAACAACAGCAAAGGCGTTTTCGACCGGAATTGATGGAGGTAATAGTTGCCGAGGTCAACAAGTTTATAAAATCTGGATTCATCCGTGAGGAGCAACATCCTGATTGGGTGGCTAACATAGTGTCGGTTCGTAAAAAGAACGAGTCAATCCGGATATGCATCGATTTTCGAGATCTGAACGCTGCATGTCCTAAGGATGAATTTCCACTCCCCATCACCGATGTGATGGTTGATAATACTTGTGGTTATGAGAGGATGTCCTTTATGGATGGCTTCTCAGGCTATAACCAGATTAAAATGCACCCAGATGATGAAAAGCATACGGCTTTCAGAACACCGCTGGGGGTATACTATTATACGGTGATACCTTTCGGATTGAAAAACGCTGGTGCCACCTACCAACGTGCGATGAGCGTCATATTCAAAGAACACCTATGCAAAACGGTAGAGTGTTACGTGGATGACTTAGCGGTCAAAAGCAGGAATAAAAAAGATCATCTGCATGACCTAAGGACAGTCTTCGATCTTATGCGAAAACACCATCTGAAGATGAATCCCACTAAGTCTTTTATGGGGGTGTCCAGCGAAAAATTCCTCGGGTTCATAATAACCTCAAAAGGAATTTTCCTTGACCCCGAAAAGGTGAAGGCTATTAGTGAAATGCCACCGCCCCGGAATCTCAAGGAATTAAGGGGGTTACAAGGAAAATTAGCCTATATCCGGCGCTTCATCTCCAATTTATCAGGGCGATGCCAGCCGTTCTCTAGACTAATGAAAAAGGGGATTTCTTTCGTGGGATGAGGCATGTCAACAGGCGTTTGACGATCTCAAAGAATACCTTACCAAACCTCCCGTTCTTATGGCACCGATCCCTGGGCAGCCATTTCTTATATATGTAAGGGCCATGGATGATGCGTTAGGAGCATTACTTGCTCAGTATAATGAGCACGGCCATAAACACGCCCTCTATTACTTAAGTAGGACAATGATCGGAGCCGAGCGTCGGTATACCCCGATCGAAAAAGAATGTTTAGCCCTACTGTTCGCTGTTCAGAAAATGCGACACTATCTTCCAGGGCAAACGATACATGTCATCTCACGGGTTAATCCTTTGAAGATTCTGATGGCAAAACCGGGATCCTTAAACGGCTGATTGGCAAAATGGGCATTATTGCTATCGCCATATGATATACGCTTTGTCCCTCAAAAAATCATAAAGGGACAGGCGATTGCCGATTTCCTTGCAGACCATCCAACTTGGTCCAAATCCAAACATACGTCAGAGGTCAACACAGCTAGCAATGAACAACCATGGCAAATGTTCTTTGATGGTGCTGCCAGACGATCTGCTGCTGGAGTGGGGGTTGTGCTAATATTCCAACATAAACATATATTGCCTAACGGTTACTCATTAACAGAACCGTGCACGAATAATGTGGTTGAATATAACGCGCTCATTATTGGCTTAAAAATGGCTCTGCAGCTGGGGGTGAACCATCTATAGGCATATGGAGACTCTAAGCTCATTGTCAATGTAGATACCAAAAAAAAAAAATTTATTTTTGCTAAGCGGGCACACCCACGGGTTGCACCCGCGGGAGCCCCCGCGGGTTGCCACCCGCGGGAAGTTTCCCGCGGGTTGCAACCCGCGGGGACGATCCCGCGGGTTGTTTTCCGTTGTTTCCCATTGATTTGTTTCCTATTTTTGGACTGATAATCCGTGATCCGATTTTTCAGGAGAGAATTGAGCCGGATTTGGAGCTTCTTCGGTTTATAAAATACAGGAATTTAACGGGAGAAGGGACTTTTGGATTCTTGGACTTTGGGAAGATTTCGGGCAAACATGAAAAAAAAAAAAAAATCATTTTTGCTAAGCGGGCACACCCGCGGGTTGCAACCCGCGGGGGCGATCCCGCGGGTTGCCACCCGTGGGTTGTTTTCCGTTGTTTCCCATTGATTTATTTCCTATTTTTGGACTGATAATCCGTGATCCAATTTTTCAGGAGAGAATTGAGCCGGATTTGGTGCTTCTTCGGTTTATAAAATACAGGAATTTAACGGGAGAAGAGACTTTTGGATTCTTGGACTTTGGGAAGATTTCGGGCGAGCTCGAAAAATTGAGAAGCGGAGCAGAGCCATCTCTTCCAGTCGGACGGTCAACGGAGGCATCAACGAGACTCTATCGCCACCCGAACCCACCAAAAAAAAAGGGAATAAACCAATATTCCCGTTCTTGTGATTCCTCGGAATTTTTGTAATCTCAAATCTTCGTTGTAATCAAATAATTTTGCAATGGAATCAAAGATTCAATTTTCGGGCAAACATGAACTGGCGACCACAGTGGGAGCCCCTCTGTTTACCACAGAGAATTTGGTGGCGCAGTCCGACCGGGTGCCGATTGGCTCAATGGTTGAGACGCTGGTCATAGAAGTTGACCAGCAAAAATATGAGGAATTTCTTTCCTTCTCTGATTCGGAGCCTAGGCGTCATCGCCGGGTGACGATGAAAAAAGGTGAGGCGTCATCGCCCACCGGAAAGGCGTCATCGCCTATGAAAACTTATGAGGCATCATCGCCCGTTCGAACTGACAGGACGTCATCGTCTGTCAAGAACACGGCGTTATCGCCCATTCCAAAGTCAAGCCAAAAGTCAAACCTGTCCCTGACCCGCTCTCAGAAGAGAAACCTGAGGCATAAGGCCGAGCGGGCCCGCCTCAACAGTGCCTCTGGAAAATTGCGGTCAGAAAATCTAGATCAGGAAATATCGGAAAGAAAAAATTCCCAAAATGAAAATCCGTAGGCGGAACTGCGGGTTGCACCGCATGGGGGCAACCCCGCGGTTGCAACCGCGGGTGCAAACCCGCGGTTCCAACGGCGGGTTGCACCCCGTGGGGGCAACCCCGCGGTTGCAACCGCGGGTGCAAACCCGCGGGTGCAAACCCGCGGTTCCAACCGCTGGTTGCACCCCGCGGGTGCAACCCTGCGGTTGCAACCGCGGGTGCAAACCCGCGGTTCCAACCGCGGGTTGCACCCCGTGGGTGCAACCCCGCGGTTGCAACCGCGGGTGCAAACTCGCAGTTCCAACCGCGGGTTGCACACCGCAAGTTGTAACCCGTGGGTTGCACTCCGCAGAAAAAATCAAGGGTTGGTTCTGGTGTCTATTCGGGCACACGCGCAGTGAGCACACAGCGCACATCTAACTTTTTGGTTACTCTCTCAGGTGTACCATCCCGTTCCTCTACAAACAAATATAAGGATGTGCTCATGAACTCACCTGAGGATAGGTCTTCAAATTTCTCTTCGGATGAACATATTCATGATAGAATCCTCCAAATCCCGAAGAACAAGTCAGATGCGTACGAGGCCCGTACAACTGCGCAAGCCAGCACACACTCCAGAAGAATCCGCAGAAGAGTTGGAGAACAATCTAATGCTGGAAAAGAGCTCAGCCCTGAAATATTACAAACTCTCCAGTATTATGAACCAAATTTGAGACGCAAAATATGTCAAGATGCAAATAGAGAGGAGAAGATACCTCAAGACTTGAGAGAATTCCTCAATTGGAAGAACTCTGCACAGAATACTCCTCAATGCCAATGCGAACAGTTAATCTCAACTGTTCTATCAAACTGCGAGTGCCATCCGAGACGATCCGTTTTTGAGCGGATCACCGAACCTAAAAGAATACGAACGGTGAAAAAGGCATACTCTGGGACCGATCTACCTGCTGCCTCATCAAATATGGTTAATAAAGGCAAAAAGGTGATCGGAAACAACCCTTCGGATAAGGAAATCACTCCAGGATCAAAAGAAGTTTCTATCGAACCAGAGGGCGCGCTTCTAGAAGAAGTCTCTGAAAGACTTGAGAGACAAGAAAAACGTCTCGAACAGCAAGAAGAGACCATAGAAGAAATGAAACAACTTTTGATTGAGTTGCTGGCTCAAACTAGAAAGAACCAATCATCGCCGTCCATTTCTAGTCGGCAGAAAGGAAAACGGCCTGTCCAAATAAATGAAGACAGCGAAGACGAAGATGAAGAAGTGCCTCCTCATTCAAGAGAGGAAGAGGAAGTGAAAGTTATCATCAATCCTCAAGCAGAGAAAATAGAGAAGATGGAGAACCAATTACAAGCTCTTCTTCATCGCAAAAAGCTACAAGAGGTGGGGGTAGTCCGTCCATATCCCATAGAATGGGAGACCGTACCCTATCCTGCAAAATATAAACCGTTGAATCTTCAATCATTCGACGGTAAAGGTTCGCCGCAGCAACACATCTTCTATTTCCTCTCACAGACAGGACATCTCATGGGGAATGATCCAACTATGACTAGGATATTTGCGAGCACTTTACGGGGGCCCGCATTTACCTGGTTTATGCAACTTCCCCAGGGAAATATTAAATCTTGGGCTGATGTAGAACGTGAGTTCCTAGCCCGATTCTTTGAAGATGATATAGAAGTCTCCATATTATCTTTGCTAGCAGCGAAGCAAGAAGAAGGCGAAACGGTCAAAACTTATGTCAAGCGGTTCCGAGAACTTTCCGTTCGATGCCCACATGGCATGACGCAGGATACGCTTGTGGAAACCTGCAGACATAACTTGTTGACCGATATCTTAGACAAGATGGGTTCGGTCGAAACCAAGTCATGGAAGGATCTGCTTAAGCAGGGCGAACAGGCCGAAGAAATACTTCGACGTCTCGAAATGCAACAGTCTGCAACCGGAGACGGTGCAAACGAATCTCCATTCCATTTTTCCCGTTCAAAAGGGAAAGACATAACGGCAATGGCGGTAGAAAGTACACTGAAGCAGAAACCATGGCCAACTACAAGCAACACAGTAAAGTCGCCCAGACTTCAAAAGCAGTATTCGTTCAAGGATGAATATACTGCTACTATGTTCAATCTGCTCACCAAACGCAAGATGCTTAAATTGCCGGAGAGCAAGAGACCTGAAGAAGTAGGGAAAACTAACGATCCGAATTACTGCCTGTACCATCGGATTGTAGGTCACCCCACAAAAAATTGTTTTATCTTAAAAGATAAAATTCAAGCGTTGATTGACGCTGGAGCAGTTCAGCTCAAAGCTGAACAAAAAAGGAGTTAGAGCTAACTCCGACACATTTAATGTGTGAGGTCTAAAGGTACCACTTGGGCTCACAACAGTTCCCAAAAAATGGGCTCAAGGCGGTTAATTTAAACCCCCATATATATATATATATATATATATATATATATATATATATATATATATATATATATATATATATATATATATATATATAAAAGAAGAAGAAAAAAAGAAAAAAAAATGAATCACCCAATGCCGACAAGGCTATGGGAAGAGAATAAATTTCTCGCCAACCCCATCATACTGGGGGTAATAAGTATGAACCACCCAACGCCGACAAGGCTACGGGGAGAGAATAAATTTCTCGCCAACCCTACCATACTGGGGGTAAAAAGTATGAATTGCCCAACGCCGCTAAAGTTACGGGAAGAGAATAGATTTCTCACCAACCCCACCATACTGGGGGTAAAAAGTATGAATTGCCCAACGCCGCTAAAGCTACGGGAAGAGAATAGATTTCTCGCCAACCCCACCATACTGGGGGTAAAAAGTATGAATTGCCCAACGCCGCTAAAGCTACGGGAAGAGAATAAATTTCTCGCCAACCCCACCATGCTGGGGGTAAAAAGTATGAACCGCCCAACGCCGATAAGGTTACGGGAAGAGAATAGATTTCTCGCCAACCCCACTATGCTGGGGGTAAAAAGCATGAATCACCCAACACCAATAAGGCAAAAGGAAGAGGAAAAGTTTGGCATTTAAGCCCAAATGAAATCCTCGACAACTCACTATGCTGAGAATAATAGCATGGCTAGCCCAACTCAAACGGTAGTTGGTAAAGGCAAAATCAAACCCGTTGATAGCTGGGGATTTGCTAAAAATCCCACGACAGATCTGTTACAACAATATTCTTATCCGAATATAAGAATAGATCACTGTCCTAAGCTGCTAAGGCAAAGAGAAGAGGAAAATTTGGCATTTAAGCCCAAACGAAATTCTCGACAACTCACCATGCTGAGGGGAAGAGCATGGCTAGCCCAACTCAAACGGTAGTTGGTAAAGGCTAATCAAACCCGTTGATAGCTGGGGGTTTGCTAAAAATCCTAATCAGATAAATCTCCTGTCACGTTAAGATTTCACCTCTGACAGCAAAACTTTTCTTGTCATTTTTCTCTAGCAGAACAAGTGACACTCCAAAATATTTGTCAAGTTAAAATCACACCTCTGACATTAAAATTCAAAATCAAAAGAGATAAAATCCTAATTAAATCGATCCCCTGTCACGTTAAGATTTCACCTCTGACAGAAAAGAAAATTCACACTTCATCAAGTCCAACATTACAACCTCTGATGAACGTGCTTTTGATATCGTTAAGTTGAAAATCACCTCTGACGAAAATCATCTCCCTATCAAGTTAACAGTTACCTCTGATAGTCCGATTCCAAAACTAAATACGTTAACCGTCACCTCTGTTTAGTCAGCTTGTCCCTATTACGACCAGATCCTCTGAATAGGTTAAGCTCCAAGACACGTTTAATGTCAGCTCTGTCTTTTCCTGATTCGTCATACTAGATGTCACTGAACGGTTAGGATTAAAATAAGCACGTTAATATTATACCTCTGCTTGACCTAAAATAAGCACTTAACATTATACTCTGCTTGTCCTCTAATGAGTACGTTAAAATCATACCTCTGCTTGTTATGGAATAAATAAATATATTAACAGTTATCTCTATCGACCAAATCTTTTAAAAGGTCTATAACCAAAATTAAAGAATCCAAAGTATTTCGAAATTCAGTACGATTCAATATAGAACTTCGAAAACTTTGGAGGGGGTTATGTAGATACCAAAAAAAAAAATCATTTTTGCTAAGCGGGCACACCCGCCGGTTGCACCCGCCGGTTGCAACCTGCGGGTCCCGCGGGACCCCCGCGGGATGCAACCCGCGGGAGCCCCCGCGGGTTGCCACCCGCGGGAAGATTCCCGCGGGTTGCAACCCGCGGGGGCGATCCCGCGGGTTGCCACCCGCGGGTTGTTTTCCGTTATTTCCCATTGATTTGTTTCCTATTTTTGGACTGATAATCCGTGATCCGATTTTTCAGGAGAGAATTGAGCCGGATTTGGAGCTTCTTCGGTTTATAAAATACAGGAATTTAACGGGAGAAGGGACTTTTGGATTCTTGGACTTTGGGAAGATTTCGGACGAGCTCGGGAAATTGAGAAGCGGAGCAGAGCCATCTCTTCCAGTCAGACGGTCAACGGAGGTATCAACGAGACTCCATCGCCACCCGAACCCACCAAAAAAAAAGGGAATAAACCAATATTCCCGTTCTTGTAATTCCTGGAAATTTTTGTAATCTCAAATCTTCGTTGTAATCAAATAATTTTGCAATGGAATCAAAGATTCAATTTTCGGGCAAACAGTCAATCAGATGACGAGTGAGTATGAAGTCAAATATGAAGCCCTCATCCCCTATCATCAGCTAGCAATTGAGCTAGCAGGATATTTTGAACAATTTTATATATATCATATATCTCGGAATGAGAACGTCTATGCAGATGCCCTTGCCGCGTTGGCTGCAACATTGGCGATCCCGCCAGGTGAAGCTAAAAGCATCACCATTGGTAGCAGAGAACTCCTCCACCCAGACACGGTGTCCCAAACCGAAGAGGTGTGCCAGACAGGTCTAATACTGAAACCCCGAGATTGGCGATTTCCATTTGTAGATTACGCCCTACATGGGATACTCCCAGAAAATCCGAAGGAAGCCACCTCGATAAGGAGGAAGGCCCCGAGATTTTATTATGACTATAAGCTACAGACTTTATATAGAAAGTCAAGAGATGGTCTGCTATTACGCTGCATATCAAAAGCAGAAGCAGATAAAGTGCTGAGAGAAACACATGATGGAGTATGTGGAGCTCATCAGCCCGGTCCAAAACTCGGAGACCGCATAAGAAGGCTGGGATATTACTGGCCGAAAATGATTACTGAGGCAATGGCATACGCTAAATGGTGCCATGCATGCCAAGTGCATGCCAACTTTATTCATCAACCCCCAGAATACTTGCACAATACCGTTGCTAGTTGGCCGTTTGAGGCGTGGGGAATGGATATTGTGGGGCCAATAACTCCCCCATCATCCAGAAGACATCGGTTTATTCTTGCGATAACCAATTATTTTTCAAGATGGGCCGAAACCGTGCCCATGAGAGAGGTAAAAACGACAGATGTGGTTAAGTTCATTAAGCATCATGTCATTTACCGTTTTGGCATTCCCCGAAAGATCATCCATGATAATAGACCGCAATTCATTAGCCAGGGATTCTCAAGATTCTGTGATAAGTTCAGAATCAAAGATATTGCTTCAACGTCATATAACCCCGCGGCAAATGGATTAGCCGAAGCTTTCAACAAGACAATCATTAAACTTCTTTGGAAGTTTGTCTTGTCCAACAAAAGAGACTGGGATGAAAAGTTGGGAGAGTGTTTGTGGGCTTATCGCACCACTGTTCGCACCCCGACAAAAGCTACCCCGTTCTCCTTGGTTTATGGAAGTGAGGTCGTCTTGCCTCTTGAAATCCAGATATCATCTTTGAGAGTGGCCTTAGCCACAAAGATGACGACAGAAGAGCGGCATCAACAAAGATTGCAAGAACTATAGG
This sequence comes from Dracaena cambodiana, assembly GCA_036321105.1. Lineage (NCBI taxonomy): Eukaryota > Viridiplantae > Streptophyta > Magnoliopsida > Asparagales > Asparagaceae > Dracaena > Dracaena cambodiana. The sequence continues at coordinate 35,424,551 of JAYEPQ010000007.1, forward strand.
CGTTAGATGAAAAACGTCTCAGGGCTCAGAACAAATTGAGTTGTATCAAGCCCGAATCTCGAAAATGTTCAATAAGAGCATTAAACCAAGAACCTTTAAATAAGGAGACTTGGTTCTGGCTATTAAAAGGCCAATGCTTCAACCCACAAGACTAAGGGTAAATTTGAACCCAAGTGGGAAGGACCGTTTGTTGTGGAGACGGTATACTCTAGTGGAGCCTATCGCTTAATGAATCAGAACGGCGATAGAATGATGATGCCGATCAACGGTAAATTTCTGAAGAAATACTATACTTGAAATAAACTGGATTGATGACAAAATAACTGTCAAATCTGGTCCAGATCCCAAGGAGTATAACCCTCCACTTGTTCAAGTTACGCACATGAGCACTTGAACTTCTTTCTTACCAGGCATGCGCAATTAGGCGCCTCTGCCAAAATATGATGAATCCTAACCCGATCATCTTGGTGTGCCCAGTTCAAGTTGCGCATGAGAGCCTTGAACCGCCTCCATTTGTTCAAGTTACGCAGATGAGCACTTGAACTTCTTTCTTACCATGCATGCGCAATTAGGCGCCTCTGCTAAAATCTGATGAATCCTAACCCGATTATCTTGGTGTGCCCAGTTCAAGTTATGCATGAGAGCCTTGAACCGCCTCCATTTGTTCAAGTTACGCACATGAGCACTTGAACTTCTTTCTTACCAGGCATGCGCAATTAGGCGTCTCTGCCAAAATCTGATGAATCCTAACCCGATCATCTTGGTGTGCCCAGTTCAAGTTATGCATGAGAGCCTTGAACTGCCTCCACTTGTTCAAGTTACGCACATGAGCACTTGAACTTCTTTCTTACCAGGCATGCGCAATTAGGCGCCTCTGTCGAAATCTGATGATCCTAACCCGGTCATCTTGGTGTGCCCAATTCAAGTTATGCATGAGAGCCTTGAACCGCCTCCACTTGCTCAAGTTACGCAGATGAGCACTTGGACTTCTTTTTTACCAGGCATGCGCAATTAGGCGCCTCTGCCAAAATCTGATGAATCCTAACCCGATCATCTTGGTGTGCCAAGTTCAAGTTACGCATGAGAGCCTTGAACCGCCTCCAATCAAATTCTAGGCATGCGCAATTAGGCGCCTCTGTTGAAATTTGGTGATCCTTACCCGATTACCTCGGTATTAGCAGTCTAAGTTACGCAGATGAGCCTTGGACTATTTTACCTAAACAATTAAATCATTTTGATGAACAAGTTATCTATTGTGCAAACAAATTTAGTAGCCAACAGGTAAAAGAATCAAAAGATTATCTTTATTCATCAATAAGGATGAAGCTACAAAGAATCAGTAAAGTTCTCTCCTTTATTACAAATTCTTATTACAAAAAGAATGAAGAATAAAAGAATATAAAGAAAGCTATGGATCTCCTAGAAGTCTCAACTTATTCGTCGCTTCGTCAATTACTCGACGACAAGTCTCCTCCACAGAGTGTTAAGCCTGCCGGCATAAGTCATCAATCGCCAACTGCTGGGCCAACTGCTGGCGAGATTCTTCAATAGTGCGGCTTCTTATTGCGCCTTCTTGTTCAAGTTGTCCTTGTTAGAGGAGCAACTCTTCATGTTTCTTAATGGATTCCCCTAGTCTAGACTCACTGGCTTCCAAAATGGCTCGAGCCTTAGCAATGGTCTCTCTGGCTCTAAGGATGGCAACCTGACTCCCCTCAATTTCAAAATCCACCATCCTTAACCCCCTGAGGATTGATTCTTGACTGGCTCATAGTTCTGCCAACTCCCGGGACAAGACTTCCTCTTGGCGCTTTAACTCCTCTTGACGAGCCACTAATTCTACCCGGAGACGCGCTGCTTCAATTTCGGTGATCGCTCCCACATCCGCTTGGCGAATTGTGTTTAGCGTATTCACCTGCTCTTCTAGGGCTTCAAGGCGGGCCCGATAGGGAGCTGCTCGGTCACGTCCCCCAATCCTTTCAATATTATCCAGACAACTGGACAACATTGGACGTCCAAGATTAAAGAAATTTTTTCCGTCCAGGATCATCTCGATGTATCTTCTTAGCAGCCGCAAAAAGTCTTTTGCACTGTGGTTGAAGAATTCTTCAAGAGGGTCCACAGTGTCTGTGTTTAGAGCGGGCAGCACTAAGGAAGATGTCGCTTTGGAAGGAGTAGCGTCCGATGGAGTCAAAGAGGAAGAATCCCGTCCCTGTACTAGATTCATAACATGTGGGGCCAGTAAAGCCAGTATGGACTTGACGGAGCTAGGAACCCGAGGAGAAGCATCATTAGTACAGATCACTCGGGCAGCGCCACCAGCTGGGGTAGACGATGGCGTGTCTTCACCCAAAGCTCCTCCCGTGGCAGAAGTGGCTTCAAATGAGAACTTCAGATTTTCTTCATCTCCCGCTGGCAAAGGACTTAAGGCTGGAGGAGTCACCAACGGCTCAACAGCCATAATGGTAGATGGCATTAATACTGCCGGTTGAGGAGCAGAGGGCACACCAATCACCACCGCGTTTTGGCTATATTAGCCTTGCATTTGAACAAAACACGGAGATGTTTATTAGTTCCGCGTTTTGATGAGATTATCTCCGCGAGAGCAGATAACCAGAATCTCAAATTGATTGAGATTATGATTTGGGCTTATCCAAATACCCAAATCAAGTCCAATCAGAACTCTAAATCAAGAGATTTAAATCAAAACTAAGATATTTGATTGGAATACTTGATGAGTGCGGATTCTATTTAGATAGAAACTCTTGCATTGACCTGGGGCTATAAATATCTTCTTGGTGAAACCATAGGGGTCTCCCCTTTTTCCTCTCGGCTGGTCTTCTTTTCAGCAATTGAGATCTTTTCCTCTTAGAAAATTCAAGTTACGCATAGAGCCTTGAGTTCGTGAAAGACCAGAGAAGATCGTCTACAGTCGGCCGTTATCTTCAAGAGAGAAGAGTTCGATGTTCGATCGTCCAAAGGAGCTACTTGACAGATCCCATCGCCACAGATCCCACAAATTATTGTAAAAGAGAGCGATTGAATTATAAAATACTCTCGTTTGTTCTCTTTATCTCTTGTTCACTTTCATTGTAATCTAAGTTGTATTCAATGGGAGGAAGCAAAACTTTTGTGGCGAACAAACTGGCGACCACAGTGGGAGACGTCTCTTTCACTGATGAAGAGATTGTGGCGCAATCGAACGCTGACATGATTGGATCCGAAGTAGACACGCTGGTCATTGAAATCGACCAGCAGAAGTACGAGGAGTTTCTCTCCTCTGAATCAGGTGACTTGGACGAGACACGACACTATCGTCGCATGCGCTCCAATACCCGAGCAACGAGTAAAAAGGTATCCACCGAGAGACGGGGATCCTTGGAGACTGTGGCTATAGGGCCGATGCTTGGATAGGAAATCCTAGTAGAGGATGAGCTTCCTACTGCCAAAGAAGACCTGGGAACTGAATTGACCAGAACCCAACTCCGAAATAGGAATCGGAGAGCAAGGCGTAAAGCCCTCAAAGCCCGCCTTTGTCGTGGAGCTAACATCAGAGAACGCGAGGCTATGGTCCCCTGCAAACTGGTTCGTGCTAATCGCGAGACCAGTCACTATGTGTTAAACGCGAAGTTACAACTTGCCTTAAAAGCAAGGAAAAGCCAGCGTGTGATATTCCGCGCGAGCCTATTGCTGAGCCTAGCGAGAAGCGCGAAGCCAGTAAGATTTGCGCTAGTCGCAAAATATTTGACACTCGCGAGAAACGCGAGTATAAAAATTCTTTAAAGCCAGCGTGTGATATTCCACGCGAGACTATTGCTGAGCTTAGCGAGAAACGCGAAGCCAGTAAGTTTTGCGCTAGTCGCAAAATATCTGACACTCGCGAGAAACGCGAGTATAAAAATTCTTTAAAGCCAGCGTGTGATTCTCCACGCGAGGCTGATACTGAGCCAAGCGAGAAACACGAGGCCAGTAATACTTGCGAGAAATGCAAGACTTCTCACACTCGCGAGGAACGCGAGTATAAAAATTCTTTAAAGCCAGCGTGTGATTCTCCACGCAAGACTGATACTGAGCTAAGCGAGAAACGCGAGGCCAGTAATACTTGCGAGAAACGCAAGATTCATAATACTCGCGAGGAACGCGAAGATGATTGGCAAATTGTTGTCAGTCATAAAATTCGCGCCAGACGCGAAGTTATGACCTGTGATAACCACAAGAGCAAGCCAGCGTATAGGAATTTTATTCCACGCGGGGCTAAGATTACAGAAGAGAAACTTCTGAAAACACGCCAAGCCAGCGCAAAACGCGAGGCTAACGTAGCTAAATGCGGAGCTACTCTTTAGGCCCGCGATACAGAATGCGGAGCTATTTCTAAGCTTCGCGTAGATCGACCCGACTGCAGAATCAAAGCTGATCCTTGCTTCAGTAGACAGAACTGGGCACCAGCAATCCTAAGAAGCTTCAGTGGGTTCCTAGACCCTCTCAAAAGTTGGATAGGTCCCACGACTCCATGGCTAAAGTCACTGATCTCAGGGAGTATCTGTCCAAGAAGAGAGGCATAGAACAACTTCTTGCTGAATCTGTCTGTCATTGCCAGCAGCTTATGACAATAGTATCCGCTGTGATGGACAACTGCGGCTGCAGCAAGAGCAGGGTATCAGTGTTCGACCGATTAACCGAGTTGGATAAGAACCCTACTAAGAAGCCAAAGACCGCTTCCCTGAAAGAATGGAGAGTCGTAACCTCCAATATGGTGGGAAAAGGGAAGAAGGTTATAGAGACGGATGATGATTCAGAATCGAGTGATGAAGAACCTCATCATATCACCTGACTGAAATCAGGAGCCATTCTGCCTCGGAATTATAAGAGGCTTGCAAGAGGTTCTTATGATGATGACAGCGACATTTCAGCTATAGCTTCACCTCCATCCTCTACGTCATCTCGGCTATAAAAGTCAGCATCGCACATGGCAGATAAGTCTGACGACATCAATCAGAGATTTGAAGCTCATGAAAGAATGATTCGAGAGCAACAAAAGACAATTGAAGATCTTAAAGTGATGCTCTCGAAATTTGTTGAGGATAATACTAAAGGGGGAAAGAAACTCTGAACGAAGAAGAAAAAGAGGAGAAAGCCCACTCAATGCACGAAGACGAGGATAGATTCTCTTTTCATGATCCGCATGGAGAAAAGATAGAAAAATTACAGAATCAACTCGAAGCTCTGATGCATAAAAAGGAGTTGAAAGAGTCAGGGGTCTCAAGACCATATCCTCCTGAATGGGATGTGATACCATACCCTCAGAAGTATAAGCCACTCAAATTAGAGTCATATGACGGAAAGGGATCGCCCAGTCATAACATATATTACTTCTTGTCCCAAGCAGGACATCTGATGGGTAATGACCCGATTATGACCAAAGTATTCGCAAGTACTTTGTGAGGGCCATGCAGCTGCCCCCAGGTACTATTAATACCTAGTTAGATGTTGAGAAATTATTTCTCTCACGTTTCTTTGAGGATGATAACGAGATTATGGTTCATTCCCTCCTTGCAACTAAACAAGGGGAACAAGAAACGGTAAAAGAGTTCATAGAAAGGTTCCGGGAGAAGTCCGTGCATTGTAAATACGGAATGATTCAGGAAACTCTAGTCGAAACATGTCGACATAATCTTAAGACCAATGTGCTCCTAAAAATGGGGGTCGTAGAGTCTAAGACATGGAGGGATTTGCTCAAACAGGGAGAGCAAGCCGAAGACTTGATCCGTCGAGTTGAAGAATCTCGTGGATCAAGCAGTGCTGGTGGTAATAAGCCATATACCCAAAATAATAGCAATAAGAATAAAGGGAAAGTAGTTATGGCATCAGAAGCTGCTCCTCAAAAGTCAAATCCTCCACTAAATCCGAAGCCCCAAAATCAGCAGGGCACCAGACAGAATAGGCCTCAGCAAGAGAAGGTCTATACTTTTAAGGCGGAACAGACGCCTACCCTCTTTTACTTGCTCCATAGAAATGGAATGCTGAAACTTCCGGAGAATAGGAAGCCAGAGGACGTTGGCAAGATCAACAATCCCAACTATTGTCTCTATCACCGGAATATTGGGCACCCTACTAGGGATTGTTACCCTCTAAAGATCAGAATCCAAGCACTAATAGAAGCTTGAGTTCTGACGCTTAAGGAGGAGTAAAAGAAGGTCACCGCCAACATGGCAACTATAGTGGTTGGAACCCATGAGCTCCTCGCAGGAGTGACCCCAATCCCAAAGGGTAAGATGGTTACAAAGAACCTTGACCCTCACAACAAGGCCCAAGAAAGACTTGTCCCCATGACAACCCAAAAAGGGGAAGTCATGTGGGTTCACCCTGATTTGCTACAGGATGAACAATGGACAAACACAGGGGTTCAAAAGAAAAAGCGGACTGTTAATACCATTTCCGCAGAGATAAAGGAAGAATATATAGTTTCGGAAGCCTTCACAGATTCTGAAGAAGAGCCCGAAACTATGGCCACTCATCAAGATGGGACAGGCCCTTCCGGTACTCGGTCTGGGAAGACATATCTCAAGGACTACACCAGAGTAGATCCGAAAGACATATATGCGGAACTTGCAAAACCTGCAGAGCACAAAGGACTTCGTTTTCAGAAGAATCCTATTAGAGATGAAGGAGCCAAGGAGACTACCTTTAAATTTGACATAATTGCTCAGCTGGCTAACATTCCAGTACGAGTAACATTTTATGAACTGTTGAAATTATCAAAATCAACACGTGAAGCGTTAAGAGAGGCCTTTGCAGACTCTGAGTCATTCCTAGCTCAGATTGTTGAGCCGGTCGATGAAGAACAGAACTCTTGCCCCCGCTGTCATTAAGTGAGGAGGCAGGTCCCACAAATTATCTTCTCTCCAGAAGATATGCAGGTGAGGAATATAAAGCATAACAGGCCTTTATATTTCACCGGATATGTCAGATCCACAAAGGTGGACCGAATTCAAATTGATCTGGGTTGTGCACTAAGTGTCGTGCCCAGAAGGTTGATGCAGCTATTAGGGATTTCCCTCCATCGTCTGATACCAACCAATACAACAATATATGGGTTTAATGCCAATAATAGCCGTCCCCTCGGAAAAATCCGACTCCGATGTCAAATTGGGGATTTGAGGACGGAGGCTACATGCTACGTTATTGATGCAGATACCTCCTACAACATTTTATTGGGACGATCTTGGATTCACGCTTACATGATAGTCCCGTCGACTCTCCACCAATGCATGAAGTATTGCGATGAAGAAGGAGAAGTCCGGACACTAAATGCAGATAAGCAACTATTCAAAGGACTGAAAAATTACTTCACAGATGTTGCACTTTATAAACCAGCCCATGAAGTCCTCAATGATGATCTTTGCAAGCTTCAAAAGCCCGATGACAGTGGCAATGAAGCCGACACTGAGTACGAGCTTCCTGGAGAAGACGATGGGGGTGATTATGAAATCAATCCTCACTTAGATTTTAGTTTGAGTCTTGATAATATAGCTGATGTAATAGAGAGTGAATGGGTCATTAATGAAAACATAAAGTTAGTCTACGAGCATGCTGTAGCTACTAACTCTGAACCCTCTTGTACTTCTACTGAAGTTGATGGCCTGTCCGAACTTGAAATTCTGGCAGCATATCATTTGCCCCTAAGGTCACCCCTCCTCTCTCGGTCTGAAATAACTAAGGGACAAGGTCACTTCTTTGAAGTGCCTTCTCGACAGAAGTCTCAAAGGCCGATTATGTTCGGCAAGGTAATTACGTCACCTCGACAAGGTCAAAGCAGTGAAAGTGATGAACAAACATCACCGCAATTTTACTTGTACGAACAGAAATCCCGGCAAATGATGGAGAAGATGGGTTATAATTTTACCCAGAAACCGGGATTAAACTTTGGAAAAGGGCGACGGAATCATATACCCTCGTTTAGACCGAGAGGAATGAGCCCAGATTATTATCAAAAGACTCGCAGGGGGTTGGGCTATCTATCTACTCCTCCCTCATCACCATCCGGACAAGAAGAAAGTTCTTCGGCCAATGATGAATCACCTCCGCTTGATCATGACTCAGATCAAAGTACTGGCGCCTGGTTTCAATCCTTAACAGCCAATATGGTTTCAGCCGCACTAGAAAGCGATGAGGAACCAATTGATGTTCAGGATGATTCCTGAGCTAAGCATATGGATACTCTCTGGGATGTCTGCTTTGAACAGCGTGACCCGCCCACAGAAGACAAATTGGTACAAGTTAATATGGGAACGGAAGAAAATCCGAAGTCCATCTTCATAAGTGTCACGCTAACTCCCTTGGAAAAGGAGGAACTTATATCTCTTATTAAAGAGTATATTGACGTGTTCGCATGGAGTTATGAGGACATGCCCGGACTTGACCCTCAAATTGCCACACACCGGTTAAATATAAAAGAGGACGCCAAACCTGTTAAACAACAACAAATGCGTTTTCGACCGGAATTGATGGAGGAAATAGTTGCCGAGGTAAACAAACTTATAAGGTCGGGATTCATCTGTGAAGAGCAACATCCTGATTGGGTGGCCAACATAGTGCCAGTTCGTAAAAAGAACGGCAAAATTCGGATATGCATCGATTTTAGAGATCTGAATGCTGCATGTCCTAAGGATGAATTTCCACTCCCCATCACCGATGTGATGATTGATAATACTTGCGGTTATGAGAGGATGTCCTTTATGGATGGTTTCTCAGGATATAACCAAATTAAAATGCACCAGATGATGAAAAGCACACAGTTTTCAGAACGCCGCTGGGGGTATACTGTTATACGGTGATGTCGTTTAGATTAAAGAACGTTGATGCCACCTACCAACGAGCAATGAGTGTTATATTCAGAGAACACTTGCGCAAAACGGTAGAGTGTTATGTGGATGACTTAGCAGTCAAAAGTAAGAACAAAGAAGATCATCCTCATGATTTAAGAACGGTCTTCGATCTTATGCGGAAACATCATCTAAAGATGAATCCCACTAAGTCATTCATGGGGTGTCCAGCGGGAAATTCCTTGGGTTCATAATAACTTTAAAAGGAATTTTCCTTGACCCTGAAAAGGTGAAAGCAATTAATGAAATGCCATCGCCCCGCAATATTAAAGAATTAAGGGGTTGTAAGGAAAGTTAGCTTATATCAGGCGCTTCATCTCCAATCTATCAGGCCGATGCCAGCCTTTTTCTCGACTTATGAAGAAAGGGGTTTCTTTCGTATGGGATGAGGCATGTCAACAGGCATTTGATGACCTCAAAGAGTACCTCACCAAACCTCCTGTTCTTATGGCACCAGTCCCTGGGCAGCCATTTCTTATATATATAAGGGCCATGGATAATGCTTTAGGAGCATTACTTGCTCAATATAATGAGCACGGCCATGAACATGCCTTCATTACTTAAGCAGGACAATGATCGGGGCCGAACAGCGGTATACCCCGATCGAAAAAGAATGTTTAGTCTTAGTGTTCACTGTTCAGAAAATGCGACACTATCTTTCAAGGCAAACAATTCATGTCATCTCACGGGTTAATCCTTTAAAAATCCTGATGACGAAACCGGGATCCTTAAACGGCCGATTGGCGAAATGGGCATTATTGCTATCGCCATATGATATACACTTTGTCCATCAAAAAGCCATGAAAAGACAGGCAATCGCCGACTTTCTTACAGACCATCCAATTTGGTCCAAATCCAAACAGACGTCAGAGGTCGACACAGTTAGCAAGGAACAACCATGGCAAATGTTCTTTGATGGTACTGCCAGACGATCTGCTGCTGGAGTGGGGGTTGTGCTTATCTCCCCACATAAATATATATTGCCTAACGGTTACTCATTAATAGAACCGCACAAATAATGTGGCGGAGTATAACGCGCTCATTATCGGTTTAAAAATGGCTCTACAACTGGGGGTGAACTATCTAGAGGCATATGGAGACTCTAAACTCATCGTCAACCAGATGACGGGCGAGTATGAAGTCAGACATGAAGCCCTCATCCCTTATCATCAGCTAGCCATTGAACTAGCAGGATATTTTGAGCAATTTTATATATACCATATATCTCGAAATGAGAACGTATATGCTGATGCCCTTGCCGCACTAGCTGCAACATTGGCGATCCCGCCAGATGAGGCCAAAAGCATCACCATTGCCAGCAGAGAACTCCTCCACCCAGATACAGTTTTCCAAACCAAAGAGGTGTGCCAGACAGGCTTGACCCTGGAGCCCCGTGATTGGCGATTTCCGTTTGTGGATTACGCCCTACATGGGATATTACCAGAAGATCCAAAGGAAGCCACCTCGATAAAGAGGAAGGCCCAGAGATTTTATTATGACCATAAGCTTTAGACTTTATATAGAAAGTCAAGAGATGGTCTGCTGCTACGCTGCATATCAAAAGCAGAAGCAGAAGAAGTGCTGAGAGAAACACATGATGGAGTATGTGGAGCTCATCAGCCCGGTCCAAAACTCGGAGACCGCATAAGAAGGCTAGGATATTACTGGCCGAAAATGATCACGGAAGCAATGGCATACGCTAAACGGTGCCATGCATGCCAAGTTCACGCCAATTTTATTCATCAACCCCCATAATACTTGCACAATACTGTTGCTAGTTGGCCATTTGAGGCATGGGGAATGGATATTGTGGGGCCTATAACTCCCCCGTCATCCAGAGGACATCGGTTTATTCTTGCAATAACCGATTATTTTTCAAAATGGGCCGAAGTTGTGCCCATGAGAGAGGTAAAAACAACAGATGTGATTAAGTTCATTAAACATCATGTTATTTACCGTTTTGGCATCTCTCAGAGGATCATTCATGATAATGGACCGCAATTCATCAGCGAGAGGTTTTCAAGATTCTATGATAAATTCAGAATCAGGGACATCGCTTCAACACCATATAACCCTGCAGCAAATGGGTTGGCCGAAGCCTTCAACAAGACGATTATTAAACTCCTTTGGAAGTTCGCCTCTTCCAACAAACGAGACTGGGATGAAAAGCTGGGAGAATGTTTGTGGGCTTATCGCACAACCGTTCGCACCCCGACCAAAGTTACCCCGTTCTCCTTGGTTTATGGAAGTGAGCCCGTCTTGCCTCTTGAAATCCAGATACCATCATTAAGAGTGGCTTTAGCCACAAAGATAACGACAGAAGAGCACCATCAACAAAGATTGCAAGAATTAGAGGCGTCAGATGAAAAACGTCTCAGGGCTCAACAATAAATTGAGTTGTATCAAGCCCGAATCTCGCAAACGTTCAATAAGAACGTTAAACCAAGGACCTTTAAACAAGGAGACTTGGTCCTGGCTATTAAAAGGCCAATGGTTTTAACCCACAAGACTAAGGGTAAATTTGAACCCAAGTGGGAAGGACCGTTTGTTGTGGAGACTGTATACTTCAGTGGAGCCTATCGCTTAATGAATCAGAATGGCGACAGGATTATGATGCCGATCAATGGCGAATTTCTGAAGAAATACTATGCTTAAACATCCCTGGAAGTACGCGCCTCCAATCTTCTTGTTAGGCATACACAATTGAGCGCCTCTGACCTAAATTTGATGAATCCTAACCCGATCATAGTGGTGTGCCCAGTTCAAGTTACGGAGTTGAGCCTTGAACCGCCTCCACTTGTTAGGCATGCGCAATTGAGCGCCTCTGACCTAAATTTGATGAATCCTAACCCGATCATCGTGGTGTGTCCAGTTCAAGTTACGCAGTTGAGCCTTGAACCACCTCCACTTGTTAGGCATGCGCAATTGAGCGCCTCTGACCTAAATTTGATGAATCCTAACCCGATCATCGTGGTGTGCCCAGTTCAAGTTACGGAGTTGAGCCTTGAACCGCCTCCACTTGTTAGGCATGCGCAATTGAGCGCCTCTGACCTAAATTTGATGAATCCTAACTCGATCATCGTGGTGTACCCAGTTCAAGTTACGCAGTTGAGCCTTGAACCGCCTCCACTTGTTAGGCATGCGCAATTGAGCGCCTCTGACCTAAATTTGATGAATCCTAACCCGATCATCGTGGTGTGCCCAGTTCAAGTTACGGAGTTGAGCCTTTGACCACCGCCACTTGTTCAAGTTACGCAGATGAGCACTTGAACTTCTTTCTTACCAGGCATGTGCAATTAGGCGCCTCTGTCGAAATATGATGAATTACTCAGCGCCGACTAGGCAATGGGAAGAGAACCAGTTTCTCGCAAACCCCTTCATGCTGGGGGTAAAGTATGAATTGCCCAATGCCGCTAAGGTAAAGGGAAGAGGAAAAGTTTGGCATTTAAGCCCAAACAAAATTCTCGATAACTCACCATGCTGAGGGGAATAACATGGCTAGCCCAACTCAAACGGTAGTTGGTAAAGGCTAATCAAATCCGTTGATAGCTGGGGGTTTGCTAAAAATCCCATAAATCCTATCATGTTAAGCTCTTACCTCTAACAGTATAATTTAGAATCTTTTACCTAAAACAGATAAACTATTTTTGATGACAAGTTATTTGTTGTGCAAGCAAATTTCCTAGCCAACAAATAAAAGAATCAAAAAGGAGTTACCTTTATTCATCATTCAAAGGAAATGGATTTGCAAAAAGAATTCGGAGAATCAATAAAGTTCTCTTTTCTATTACAAAGTTCTTATTACAGAAAAGAACAAAAAGAAAACTATGGATCTCCTAGGTGCTTCAACTTATTCATCGCCTCGTCAATCACTCGACGAAGTCTACGGAGTGTTGATCCTGCCGGAGTAAGACATCGTCATTTATTGCAAGTTGCTGAGTTAGACGCTGACGAGAGTCTTCTATAGCACGGCTTCTTATTGTCTCCTCCTGCTCGACCTGCCCCCGTTAGAGGATCAGTGCTTCCCGTTTCTTAACGGATTCCCCTAATTGAAGCTCGTTGGCTACTAAGACCGCCCGAGCTCTAGCAATGGTCTCCTGGGCTCTAAGGATTTCGACCTGACTCCCCCCAATCTCGGAGTCCACCGCCTCCAAACCCTTAAGAATGGACTCCCGACTAGCCTGGAGCTCTGCCAACTCCCGAGACCATCCTTCTTCCTGTCGTATCAATTCCTCTCGACACGCCGTCAACTCCACCCGAAGCCGCGCTAACTCTATTTCGGCGATCGCTTCCACGTCCGCTTAACGAACTGTATTTAGCGTGTTCACCTGCTCTTCTAAAGCATTAAAGCGAGCCCGGTAGGGAGCTGCTCGGTCCCGTCCCCCGATTCTTTCAATATTGTCCAAATAGCTGGATAACATCGGACGGCCAAGACTAAAGAAATCTATTCCGCCAGAAATCAGCTCGATGCATCTTCTTAGCAACCACATAAAATCATTAACACTGTGGTTGAAGAATTCCTCAAAAAGATCCACGGCTTTTGTATTTAAAGCAGGCGGTGCTAAAAAAGATGACGCTGGAGAAGGAACGATATCCACTGGAATTGAAGAGGAAGAAGCCCGTCCCTGTACCAGGCTCATAACATGCGGGGCCAGTAAGGCCAACGCAGATCTGGCAGAACTAGGAACCCGAGGAGAAGCATCGCTAGTGCAAATCACCCGGGCAGCGCCACCAACAGGAGAAGACGAAGGAGTATTTCCACCAGAAGCTCCTCCGGTGGCAGAAGTAGCTTCGAATTAGAACTTCAAATTTTCCTCATCCCCTGCTAGAAAACTTGGAGCTAGAGGAGTGGCAGGTGTCTCAACAGCCATTATGATGGAAGACGTTGGTATTGCTGGCTGAGGAGCAGAAGGCATACCGACAACTATTGGAAAAGTCTCTTCGAAACAGATGTTTAGCGTTGGAGACGGCAAACTTGGAGACGGAGTGGCTTCTTTTGCCGCGGCTGCGACAATCAACTCTGTCCTGTCATCGCTCCCAAGTTCATCAATTGGGGGAACTGAAGAAGGAACAGAGACAGGAGTGGGTGTAAAGTAGTCTGCGTCAAATTCATTCGCAGAACTATCCAAGCCGCCCGCTGAGCCAGCGGCACCCGAATAGTCCACTCTCTCCTCAGACTCCCCCTTGGTAGTCGAATGCATCGGAGAGAGAGGGTGGCCACCTGTACCTCAGAAAAGCAAGACAAAGAGGGTTGAATATAAATACAGAAAACTAAATAGAAGACAGAGTATAAAAGCTGAGAGAACTATACCAAGAGGTACAAGTCCAGTTGTCGGACTTGAAGGAGGAGCCGCCGTTGTCTCCAGGAGCGTACCCCCCTCACTACCCAGTGGAAGCGCCTTGGAGGAGCCGGAACCTCAGAAGCACTTGGAGCTCCAGCAGTTCCACTCTCCCCTGACGGTGCTGGAGGCAAAGTTGAAGCTATCAAATCCGAAGCAAACTTGATAGCCACTTCTTGGGGGGCTATCAGAGTTCTTGGAGCCAACTTCTGCTTCTTTTTGGCAGGCCCTTTCTTTAGGGTACCACGGCGTTTGAGGGTTGGGCTCCAGGGGTGAATGACGACAGGTTGGGGAGCACCTCCAACATCAGTGTTGTCATCATCATTATTATCATCGTCATCGTCAGACTCGCTGACATCTGATGGTTCGGCCGCTGCGCCAAAGAATTCGTCCATTCTTTTTACTCTCACTCTTGAAGCACCTTGGCGGCTAATGTAGAAAGTCTCAATCTCCTTGCAACAGCTTCGGTTGATGGAGAAGTGGGGCACGTCAGCATTTGCAACGCTGTACTATGTGCAAAAACTAAGAGTCATGGCCAGTTCTGGCGACTTCTGTGGCAGGATGAATTCAGCTCCGGTCCCACCAGCTGCAAAATGAAACCAGCCACGGCACCCTCGTACAGATTCCCCTCATAGGCAAAATCCTTGTTCGGATTACCCACATAAAGTTGGGAATATCCGAACTGGCGAGCGAAGCGGCTCGGAGTGTACGGTTCGATAAGACATTTACCATCTTGACGATACACCAGGTGCCCGGGTCGGATGTTAAGGAGTCACCAGAACGCTCCCGAGGATAAGGTAGTGAAGTTATCTGCTCCCGCAACATCCTTCAACTTCAACCCGTATCCTCCACCAGGAAAGTCGGGGAAGCACCGAAAGATCTCATAATTCTAGTGATGCCGGAGAGTCTTCCGGATTTGAGACATATAATGATGCTTCCATGAAGAGTGCTCGTATAACTCCACAAAGTAGGATTTGTCACCAGAGTGGTGTGAAGTAGCACTCATCAGAGACGGGCAGTGCATGACGAGCCACGCCATCCGATAGGTGTAAGGTATCTCCACCCTAGGGTTCAAAGTCTTCATCTGGGCAATCTCTTTTGACTTGCCTTTCCCTTTCCCCTTGCCCTTATCAGCAGGGATGAAGTCATTACAGAGTGTTCGCAGTCCATACTGTAGATTACACACCATGGCGGGAAGAAGTCCGAAAGGTCGGCCGTATGCAAGGAGAACTGCTGGATATACCACAGTCATTGCAATTGCCTCTTTTGGCAATGATGGCACAACACATCTTTTCAACCACAGCATCAAGAACCCAGCAATAAGACCTCTATTGGATACTGGGGACTGAGCTTGATAGTGGTAACTCTTGAAAGAGGTGCCAAGGCCGAATCCACCTTCGTTGGAATCAGTAGTATAATACATCAGCCGAGTCTTAGCGATGCGGCGATCGATCTCCGTGATATAGACAGGAGCATAGCCATGGATAGTTGTTGAACTATCTTTAGAATTTAAGTTGGCAAAGAGGTAATCGGCCCATTTCTTGTGGCCGATACCTTGATTATGCACACCTGCCATGTCGGCACAGATACGATAATGGCACATCATCTCCCAGTGTGTAGCATAGATGCACTCGTCCTTCGCCATTAGCATGTTCAACTCCTCGGTAGTGGGGATATACTCTTCATAGGGGACTTCGCCCATGGAAAGCCCAGATACCTCAAACATCTCATGGAGAGCGAACCCTAGCTCACCCACTGACGTAAATAGTGTGCAGGTCTCGGGTTGTACATCTCCAGAAAGCAGAAGAAATGATAAGCACTCTGAGGGAACCCAAATTGAACATTTCTGATAGCCTTGAATAAACCAATCTCTTTCAGAATTGGTTCATGGGAGACCAACATATATTGAACAAGGCGGGCTCACCACATGTTGCCAGATGAGTAAACCCAGCCAGGCATCCTGAAGTCACTAGCCGGGTATTGGCCCTCTTTCACCAGGAACTCACTCAGGAAAGTTCGTGCGCGGATCGGAACCTCTCCTACTAGGTGCTCCTTGCTAAATCGGCCTGGAAGCAAACCAGTAATACATCTAGGAGGGCCATCTTGATAAGCCCCATGTGCGCCCAATTTATCCGTTGGGACACCGTCCTGTTCTTGAGTTAATCCCCACTCTAACTCACGATGCATCGCCAGCCTCTGAAGGTAGATCAGGGGATAGCCACGATCCATTCCAGGCAGAAACATTAAAGCTTCGCCAGAATTATAGAGTCACATGCACTCCTCTTCAAAGAGGATCTCGTCTGATTGCTCCATTATATCTCCGAAGAGAAATGCGGGTTTCTCTAGCGCTTCTCTGTTCATGGTTTCAAAGGGCGCATCAGTTATAATCTCCCGTGCAGTAGTAGGATGATATTTGATCAACTTCTCCCTGCACTCTCTCGAGTCTGGTTTGTATGCGGCCAGGATGGTGGTGAAGAGAAATTGAGCCGATGGATCAGAACCCCCGGAAAACCAAAATAGTGCTTATGGGGAAGAGCTTCCGCCGAGTACCCTACTGCAAGAAGAAAAACTAGAGTTAGAAAAGTTTCTACAAAACAGAAAATTTTTCTAAGTATGGAAATGCGATGCTAAAAATTAGACCGCGCAGAAGTCCAAAAAAAATAAAAATAGCCTCGCGTTTCAACGCGACTGCTACTCAAAATAGCCTCGCGTTTCAACGTGACTGCTAATCAAATAGCCCCGCGCTTCAAAACGCGAGGATGACGCGATAGCTTCGCGTAAGAAGAAAACCAGAGGTTTTTCTTCTTCTCCAAGCCATATGGCCTGAGTACGGCGATCTCGCCGGTGATCAATCAGTTAGAACCAAGCCAAATCACTCTAAAAATATTTTAAAAAGTCTCGATAGGGAGATTCTTACCTCCAATAGGCGAAGCGTGGGCTGGCCCGCCGCTTCCATGGCCGCTGCTGCCACTACTTGCGCCAGTCGCCGACGATGGGGCTGTGCGAGAAGAAGCACGAGTCTTGGGTGCCATTGCTTGAAAAATTGAGGAAAATCGATGGGAAATCGGGAGAAACTCCGTCAAAAAAATGCTCGAGTCGCCTGAACTTTGATCGCCTGAATCTCTAAAGTCTCTGGAAAATTCTCAAATGAAGTAAGAAAGAAGAGGAAAAGAGACTCCATTTAAATGAAAAAAATCACCTCTTGGAATTCGGTGCGAGTTTCGGAGAAGAAAACTGATCAGTTACTCTCCAAAATGCGAAGCTATTAGCTTCGCGTGATGATGGAATTAACTTCGCGCAACTATGCAAAACGCGAGGCTAACTTAGCTTCGCGTTCCTATGAAGAACTTAGATTTTTGGCATGTGCAATTAGGCACTTCCATCTAAGTTAAATGATCTTTACCTGATCATCTTAGTATTAATAATCTAAGTTACGCAAATGAGCTTTAGATTATTTTACCAAAATTATAAACCATACATTTGTTGAGCAAGCAAGATTCTTGAAGCCGACAGATAGAGAGGAAAATATTTGCCTTTATTTCATAAAAGAAAACGATTACAAAAGAAGGAGTTATAGCTCTCCTAAAAGCTTCTACATATTCATCAATAACCTAACGGCAAGATTCCTCCACGGGGTGTTGGAGCTCAATTCCATGGTTCACTTCTGCAAATGTCAGCTATGATCTGTTTAAAATTCTTAGTGAATCATCTGAAGATACTGCTATAAGAATCCTAATGAAGATACACAAGTTGGATTCGACATGCTACAAGCCCTTAGATGATCATCTCTATCGCTTTGGAAAGCAACAGAGATTGTCATCTAACAGAAATGATCCTCAAGAAAACTTAATGGGCTACTACAGAGTTCTTATAATTCCTTCAAAAGTTTATCTTTTCGATCCAGAGCTTGAAACCTGCAACTATATTGTAAAGCATATACTTCTGGCTTCCTTAGAGTTACTTTTGCTGATGGAGATCGATAGACCCACATGCACTCCTCTTCAAAAAGGATCTGGTTCACTGTAAAAGAAGAATCAGGGGTTCGACAAAAATTGAAAAATTTTCTAAGTATAAAAATGCGGAGCTAAGCTAACTCCGCCTGCAGCTGAAGAAATAGCCTCGCATTTCAAAACGCAGAGGATGACGCGATAACTTCGCGTAAAAGAAGAACAGAGTTTTTCTCTGCCTTCTCCTTCTCTTTCATAGCCTCGCGTTTCAAGCGCGAGGATGACGTGATAACTTCGCGTAGAGAAAGATCAGAGTTCCTCTCTGACTTTTCCTTCACCTTTAAAGCCTTACGGCCGGAGAACGGTGGTCTCGCCGGTGAAATAAACAATTGGCCAGGTTAAAACCGAGCCAAAACATTCCAGAATGGTTCTAAAAAGACCAAAAGTTAGGATTTTCACCTTCAAATAATCGCTGCATAGACTGGTTCGCCGTTGTGTCGACTTCCACGGCCAACGTGCATGAAGCCGTACTCTTCTGGAGCAACATTCTAAACGGAGAATTGAGAGAAGATCAGGCGAAGATTGTTCGTCGACATGAGTCACTCGATCGTCGGAGCTCCGGATTCTTCAAACTCTTCAAATGAAGAAGAAAATGAACCAGGAGCTCTATTTAAACGAAATTTCTGCCTCTTGGTATTCGGCGTAGAAATTCAAGAGTAATTAATGAAGCAATTACTCATTTCACTGAAAAAGTGAGGCTTAGATCCGCGTAGGCGAGCATAACGCGAGGTAAACTTGGTATTTTAACTCTACGTTTGAAAATCCATAGTATTTCAAAATTTGCTAAGTTCAAAGCCATTTTGAAAACTTTGGAGGGGGTTCTGTTGGCAGTGAAAATTTCTAAGTAAATAGAGTTTTCCACAACTGAACGCGGAGTTAACTCTGCAGCCCCACGTTTTGGCATATTAGCCTCGCGTTTGAACAAAACGCGGAGATGTTTATTAGCTCCGCGTTAGCTCCGCATTTTGATGAGATTATCTCCGCGAGAGCAGATAACCAGAATCTCAAATGGATTGAGATTATGATTTGGGCTTATCCAAATACCCAAATCAAGTCTAATCAAAACTCTAAATCATGAGATTTAAATCAAAACTAAGATATTTGATTGGAATTCTTGATGAGTGCGGATTCTATTTAGATAGAAACTCTTGCACTGACTTGGGGCTATAAATACCTTCTTGGTGAAACCCTAGGGGTCTCCCCTTTTTCCTCTCGGCTGGTCTTCTTTTCGGCAATTGAGATCTTTTCCTCTTGGAGAATTCAAGTTACGCATAGAGCCTTGAGTTCGTGAAAGACCAGAGAAGATCATCTACAGTCGGCCGTTATCTTCAAGAGAGAGGAGTTCGACGTTCGATCGTCCAAAGGAGCTGCTTGACAGATCCCATCACCACAGATCCCACAAATTATTGTAAAAGAGAGCGATTGAATTATAAAATCCTCTCGTTTGTTCTCTTTATCTCTTGTTCACTTTCATTGTAATCTAAGTTGTATTCAATGGGAGGAAGCAAAACTTCTGCGGCGAACAAGGAGTTGTCGTGAAGTAGTCTGCGTCAAAATTATTTGCAGAACTACCTAATCCACCCGCTGAGCCAGTGGTGCCCGAATAATCCACTCTCTCCTCAGACTCTCCCTTGGTAGTCGAGAGCATCGGTGAGTGAGGCTGACCACCTGTAAAAAGCAAACAAATAGTGTTACATATAACAAGGAAATATGAACAGAAGATAGAATATAAGAGCCATACCAGGAGAAACAAGTCTGGTGGTTGGACTTGAAGGGGGAGCCACCGCTGTCTCCAGGAGCGCGCCCGTTTCACTACCATCGGGTTGCGTCGCAAAATGATCAATAGATTCTACTGTTGGGGGAGTCAGGACCTCGGTAGCACTTGGAGTTTCAGTAGGTCTACTCTCCTCTACTGGCGCCGGAGGCGGAATTGAGGCCAACAAATCCGAAGCAAACTTGGTCGCCGTCTCTTGAGAGACTAAGAGGGTCCTCGGGGCTAGTTTTTGCTTCTTCTTCGCCGGTTCGCCTCTTGCAGGTCCACGGCATTTTACGGTCAGACTCCGGGGATGGGGAGCCAAGTCTCGAGGAGCACCGCCAGCATTAGCGCCATCCTCATCACCATCATTGTCATCATCATCAGAGTCGTCAACATCTGATGGATCAACCGCTGCGCCAAGAAATTCGTCCATTCCTCTTATCCTTATTCTTCTAGCCCCCTTGCGGCTAAAATAAAAGGCCTTTATTTCCTTACAACAACTCTGGTTGATGGAAAAATTATACACGTCAGCATTTGCGACGCTATACCATGTGCAGAAGCTAAGAGTCATGGCTAACTCTGGCGACTTCTGAGGTAGGAGGAATTCAGCTCCGGTTCTACCAGCTACAAAATGGAGCCAGCCGCGGGTGCCCTCGTACAAGTTCCCTTCATAAGCCAGATCCTTATTTGGATTACCCACATAAAGTTGGGAATATCCAAACTGGTGAGCGAAGCGACTCGGGGTGTATGGTTCAACAAAACACTTGGCGTCTTGACGATACACCAAGTGCCCGGGTCGGATATTAAGGAGCCACCAGAACACTCTTGAAAATAAGACGGTGAAATTATCCACTCCCAAAGTATCTTTGAAGTTCGACCCGTATTCCCCACCAGGAAAATCCGGGAAACATCGGAAGATCTCATAATTTTGATGATGGCGAAGTGTCTTCCGGATTTGCGACATGTAATGACTTTTCTATGTAGAGCGTTCATATGGCTCCACAAGGAGAGGCTTGTCACCAGAATGGTGTTCGGCCGCACTCATTAAAGAGGGGCAGTGCATAACGAGCCACGCTATCAAGTAAGTGTAAAGCATCTCTACCCTGGGGTTTGGAGCCTTCGCCTTGGCAATCTCCTTTGACTTGCCTTTTTCTTACCCTTTTCCCTTGTCGGCAGAAATAAAACCATTACAGAGCTCTCGTAGTCCCCTTTGTAGGTTGCACACCATCGCGGGAAGGAGCCCGAAGGGTCGGCCATATGCAAGAAGAACTGCAGGATATACCACGTTCATTGCAATTGCCTCCTTCGGCAAAGATGGCACGACGCATCTCTTTAGCCACAACATCAAGAGCCCAGCAATGAGACCTCTATTGGATATGGGGAATTGAGCTTGGTAGTGGTAGCTCTTGAAGACTGTGCCAGGGTTGAATCTGCCTTCATTGGACTCAGCCGTATAAAATATAACACGAGTCTTAGCGATACGGCGATCGATCTTCTTGACATCAGTAGGAGCATAGCCATGAACTATTGCCGAACTATCTTTAGAGTTTAAGTTGGCAAAAAGGTAATCGGCCCATTTTTTGTGACCTATACCCTGATTACGCACACCTGCCATGTCGGCACAAATGCGGTAATGACACATCATCTCCCAGTAAGTGTTGAAGATGCGCTCGTCCCCCATATTCAGCATATTCAATTCTTCGGTGGTGGGGATATACTTTTCATACGGGACTTCGCCCATTGACAACCCAGACACTTCAAACATCTCGTGGAGAGCAAGTCCCAGCTCACCCACTGGTATAAAGAAAGTGGCAGTCTCAGAGTTGTACATCTCTAAGAGACCGAAAAAGTGATAGGCACTCTGAGAGATCCCGAATTGAACATTTCTTATAGCTTTATATAAGCCAATTTCTCTCAGAACTGGTTCATGGGAGTCTAGCATGTATTGAACAAAGCGGGCCCACCACATATTGCCAGAAGAATAGACCCAGCCGGGCATCTTGAAATCATTAGTCAGGTATTGGCCTCCTTGCACCATGAACTCGCTTAGGAAAGTTCATGCGCGAATAGGAGCCTCTCCTACTGGGTGCTCCTTAGTGATTCTTCTAGGAAGCAGCCCAGTGATACATCTTGTGGGACCATCTTGGTAAGCCCCATGTGTGCCTAATTTGCCCGAAGGAACACAATCATATTCCTGGCTCAGCCCCCACTCCAATTCACGGTGCATGGCTAGCCTTTGAAGATAGACTAGAGGGTAGCTACGCTCCATGCTGAACAGAAACATTAGCAAATCACCAGATTGGTGAAGCCACATACACTCTTCTTTAAAGAGGATCTGGTCTGATTGCCACATTGCGTCTCCAAAAAGAAATGCTGGTTTCTCCAATACTTCCCGGTTCATAGCTTCAAAGGGAGCATCCGTAATGATCTCCCATGCAGTAGCAGGGCTGTACTTGATCAGCTTCTCCCTGCGCTCTCTCAAATTTGGCTTGTAGGCAGCAAGAAGAGTGATGAAGCAGATTGGGTGAGTGAGTCTACACCCCCGCTATAGCCAAAGTGATACCCTTGGGAGAGTGGGTCTACTGAATAACCAACTGCAAGGAAGAATCAAACAATCAGGAAAATTTTCTATAAAATCAGAAATTTTTTCTAAGTATGGAAACGCTGAGCTAGGGATAACTCCCCGCGAAGTTAAGAAAATAGCCTCACGTTTTGCCAAAACGCGAGGACGATAAAATAACTTCGCGGTTACAAAATGCGAAGTTAAAATTCTAACTTCGCGCCCGAACGCGATAGCTAGCAAAAATAACTTCGCGTTTAAAACGCGGAGATAATACGATAGTTTCGCGTGGAGGAAGATCAGAGATCTTTTCCTTCTTCTCCAAGCCATTTGGCTGGAGAACGGCGATCTCGCCGATAAAAGAGATGATTGGCCGGTTAAAACCGAGCTAAATCACTCTGTAATTGTTCTACAAAGCCCCAAAAGTGAGGTTTTTACCTCCGATGGGCGAGGCATGGACTGGTTCGCCGCTGCCACGGCCGCTGCTGCCGCTGTTTGTTCTGGCCGCTGACGGCGAGGATGCGCGAGAGGAAGCGCGAGTCTTGGGTGCCATTGATCTTGAAGGAAACGGAGAGAAATCGATGGGGAAGTTAGTCGGGCTGCCTGAAATCGCCTGATCGCCGGTCGCCTGGAGCTCTGGAGTTTGAAAATTCTTCATATGAGTGAAGAAGAAAAAGAAACTCCATTTAAATGCAGTAAACCGCATCTTGACATTCGGCGCGAAAATCGGAGCGACTGATTGATCAGTTACTCTCTAAAATGCGAAGCTACTTAACTTCGCGTGGTCATCTAAAAATGCGAAGCTATTAGCTCCACGCAAATATGCAAAACGCGAAGCTAACTTGGTATTTTAGCTACGCGTTTCTATGAAACCTGGACTCGGCAAGCGTTATTTGGTGCCTCTGCCAAAATCTGATAATCATTACTCGATTATCTGGGTATGTGCAATTCAAGTTACGCATCAGAGCCTTGAATTGCCTCCATCAAACTAAGGCATGTGCAGTTAAGCGCCTCTGTCTAAGTTAAATGATCCTTATCTGATCATTTCAGGTACTAACAAATCTAAGTTACGCAAATGAGCCTTAGATTGTTTTACCAAAACAATGAGTTAGTTATTTGTTGAGCAAGCAAAATTTTTGAAGCCAACAGATAAAGAGAAAAAGAGTTATTTTTATTCATGAAGCAAAAGGTTACAGAAGAAGAGGGAGTTATAGCTCTCCCAAAAACTTCAACCTATTCATTGACTCATCAATAACCCGACAACTAGTCTCTTCTATGGAGTGTTGAAATTTCCTGGTTCACATGCAAAAGATCTCCTCTGCAAATGTCAACTATGATCTGTTTAAAGTTCTTAGTGGACGTTCTGAAGATACTACTACAAGAATCCTAATGAAGATGCACAAGTTGGATTCGACATGCTACAAGCCCTTAGATGATCATCTCTATCGCTTTGGAAAGCGACAGAGATTGTCATCTAACAGAAATGGTCCTCAAGAAAACTTAATGAGCTGCCGCAGAGTTCTTGTAACTCCTTCAAAAGTTTATCTTTTGGGGCCAGAGCTTGAAACCTGCAACTATGTTGTAAAGCATATACTTCTAGCTTGCTTAGAGTTACTTTTACTGATGAAGACTGACAGAGCCACATGTACTCCTCTTCAAAAAGGATCTGGTCCAAATACTTCGCTGCAAAAGAAGAATCAAGAGTTAGAGAAAACTCGAAAAATCTTCTAAGTATAAAAATGCGGAGCTAAAAATAACTCCACGCGCAGCTAGTCAAAATAGCCTCACGATTGAAACGCGACTGCTAGTCAAAATAGCCTCGCGATTGAAACGCGACTGCTAGTCAAAATAGCCTCGCGATTGAAACACGACTGCTAATCAAAATAACCCCGTGTTTCAAACGCGAGGATGACACGATAACTTTGCGTAAGAAGAAAACCAGAGTTCTTCTCTGTCTTCTCCTTTCTTTCCAAGCCTTACGGCCGGAGAACGGCGATCTCGCCGGTTCAAAAATTGGTTGGTCGGTTAAAACCGAGCCAAAACACTCCAAAATTGATTTAAGGAGTTTAAAAGTTGAGAATTTCTACCTCCAATTGGTGCAGCATGGACTGGCTCGCCATTGTGGCCACTGCTTCGGCCGCCGCCGCCGCTACTAGTGCTGGTCGCCGATGGTGAGGAGGCGTGCGATGCCGTACTCTTCTTAGATAACATCCTAGTGATGGAAAATCTTTGGAAAGTCGAAGGAAGTTCGGTTGAAGATCATCTCTTCAAACTTATTCGCCTGAGTCGCCTGAGCTCTAAGCTCTTGAAAATTCTTCGGATGAAATGAAGAAGAAGAAGAGCTTGAAGCTCTATTTAAATGATCCGCCTCTTGGTATTCGGCGCGAAAGTCAGAGCGAGATTAATTACTGAGCAATTACTAAGTAATTAGTGCGTAATTAATGAGCAATTACTCACTGAAAAGTGAGGCTATTTAGCTCCGCGCAAGTGAATAAAACGCGAGATAAACTTGGTATTTTAACTCTGCGCTTAAAGATCCAAAGTATTTCAAAATTTGCTAAGTTCTAAGCCATTTTGAAAACTTTGGAGAGGGTTCTGTTGGCAGTGAAAATTTCTAAGTAAATAAAGTTTTCCACAACTGAACGCGGAGCTAACTCCGCAGCCCCGCATTTGGCTATATTAGCCTCGCGTTTGAACAAAACGCGGAGATGTTTATTAGCTCCACGTTAGTTCCGCGTTCTGGTTCAATAGCTCCGCGTTTTGATGTGATTAGCTCCGCATGAGCAGATAACTAGAATCTCAAATTGATTGAGATTATGATTTGGGCTTATCCAAATACCAAAATTAAGAGAGCGATTGAGATATAAAATCCGATATAAAATCCTCTCGTTTGTTCTTTTTATCTTGTTCACTTTCGTTGTAATCTAAGTTGTGTTCAATGGAAGGAAGCAAAACTTTTGTGACGAACAATAAAAATCTAATTTGTCTACAAAATTGCAGCCTTATAGGCATATATAATATGTCCGTATATTTTCTCTTTCATCAATGTTAAAATACATTGATCCATCATATACCACTTTTGAAATGATATAGAATATGATTCAACATGAGGAATTGGCTATGATTATCAACCATGTGTTTGGGATCAAATTCTCTAAACAACACTCATTTTGGATCCTAGACATCAAATTATTCATCACTCTTATACTCTCGGATCAATTTCCAGGAGTTGTCCAACATCTCTAGAGGTTTGTATGAAAGTCTCGCTATCCCAAGCATGTATTGGCAGCTCCTAGAAAGCAATCAGCGTTAAGGCGGAGAAATCTGTAGGTGTTGAAATTTTCTTCCCCCGACCATCTATTGACATCAAAATATGAGCCAGACATGACCCTCAGTGTCGTGATTGCCTCCTCTACCTCTGAATCTTTGTGCCTGACAATCACTCCTGTTATACAGGTATACGAGATGAATATGGGTGGTAGATCGGTAGGACTTCCTACAGTCTTGTTTTTATTGTTTGTGTTCAGCCTATTTTCACCTGCTTTAACGGACTAATTCTTGCTTTCTTCGCTAGAGGTATCAAGAGGTCGAATTAGATGTTGAGATGCCCAAGGCGCTTTTCAAGACCCCTTGGTCGTGGCAACCATCTGGGCTCTGTCAGAGGCTTGGAAAGAAGCTCCTACAACTGAGTCATTGGGAATTCTCTCACCCTTTTTTTTTTCCCCAGCTCTGCACTGTTCGTTGGTATCCAGCACGCGAGGGGGGCTAGAGATCTAGCTAGCTATCGAGTTCCAAGGGCATTCTGGAGCCCTATGTCCTTCCCCGTCACATGAAAAATAGATAATCAATGAGCACTTGACAATATTGTCTTCCGTGATTCCACAACCATAGCCGCGATCGACCTCTGTGCCAGGTTTCCACTTTTTAATTTTCTCGATCACTACTTTAGCGACGAGTCTTTGTTTTTCTCGGTAGACCAAGAGGGAGCCAAGGGTCCAGCCTTCTTAATTTGATTGAAGGTGTGAGACCACTGTCCTCTGCAACTGCCCTGCTCATCTGCAAAACAGTAAAGTCATCGCACTCAAAGGTATATCAACTGGAGAAAGATGAGGGCGTCTTCCCTTTAGTGTCATGGTATCCCTCAGGCTGGGTTGATGTAGATTTAGTTGGGCTTTGTTTATTTATGATAGGTGGTGAATCCTAGACTGAGTAGGGGCACCCCCTTTCCTCACATTCCTACTTCGCCCTCATTTCTGCCAAAGTCAGAAACATCCTGAGCACCTCGGAGAAGACCAAGCAGCGTTCTCACCGTCTCCATAGGTTATTGGATTCACTGAATACCAAGGAGTGGGAGATAAATCCCTAAGAGATCCCATTCTTGATCAGAATCTCTGGTTCAATTCTCAGCCTCTGAACACTGTTGCAGGGCCCTCGGGCATGTACAGTTTTTGGTTGCTAATCTGCTAGCTAGGTTTCATCGTTCCTGCATTTTTTTTACTTATCTTTAACCGTTACTGAGGTTTCCGTATGTCCTCATCTGTGAATATCTTGGCAGCGTAAAAGCTGTGTAATGCACCTCTGCGGCCATCCTCTGAATAATCATTACTGACTGTGTGTTTTTTAAGAAATTTAATCGACTATTTTAGTTCTTAGAGATGTTCCCAATAACAGCACACCAGGTTCTACTTTCGAGGATAGGAATCCTAGGATGGTATATATTAGGTGTTATCTTTTAACAAGAGACATCTACAATTTGCAAACTTTTTTTTTTAATACTGAATTTCGTCATTCTGTGAGAAACCTATTAAATCACAATTAATCAATTGTAGACACATAAGCAAGGCATTGCAACATTATAAAAGACACGCAATTTCCTGTGGGACACATCCTTCTTATCATCCCAAAAGAAATGTTCAAGATGCTATTTGCTTTTTTATACACATCAAACACATTACAGAGACTAACATTATTCATTCCTCAGAACAACCACAACAAACGGGAAGCTTCGGCGCCATACTCCTCCTGAAGGTACTAGTACTCCCTCCATCGCCCCATATCGCATATGCCTCCTCTCCATGCGCCGCATCGTCTCCCACCTTCAAGTCCTCATCGTCCATCCTCAGTGGCATGATCCGCCTTATCGCAATGCATATGATGCTGGTCACAACTACATTCCATGTCGCCACAAATGTAGCGCCAAGAACCTGAACGCCGAGTTGGCGCAGGGCCTTTTGGAAGTACAGGTCAGAGTTACTCCCGATGCTGTATATTAGGCCGTACTGGTTGTGATTGTAGTTGTAGTTGGAGAAGAGGCGAACAAGACGGGGGTGGGCGAGGATGCTGACAAGGAGACCGCCCAAGGTTCCTGCGACTGCATGGGTATGAAAAGCTCCGAGAGTGTCATCAACTTTCTGGAAGAAGGAAGAGCGCTTATGGAGGACCATCATAGTGTACCAGGGTAGGGAGCCGGACATGATTCCCATTAGCATTGCTGCCCATGCTTCCACTAGCCCTGCATGTGCAGATTCAAAGTGAGTGTCTGATAGAATATCTTTCAGTTATAGATCAGAAACAAAAGGAAATGACATGTATAATACCTGCAGCAGGGGTGATGCAGACAAGGCCAGTGATCATGCCTTGAACGGCACCAATGACGGAGCTCTTCTTGTACACGATCATGTCGAGTGACTGCCAGATGAATAAGCTTGTAGCGGTGCAGAGGTGGGTGTTCAGCACCGCGAGTGAGGTTGTCAAGTTGGCAGAGCAGGCTGCGCCACCATTGAAGCCTGACCAACCTAGCCATAGGAAGCCTGCACCGCCGAGCATGTGAATTATGTTGTTCGGGGGGAACTTTTGCCGATCCTGCGCCATTCTTGGACCCACCTACACCAATTATATATGCCGGTACCAATTGTTTTAGGTAAAGCTTTCTTTGTTTTTTTTTCCTAGAGGTTCAATGAGATTTAATTTATAGTTTAAAGATTCTATACTTTGGGAGATTGAGAGGGCCGTCAGTTTAATACGGGATCTCATCTGTTCAAGGCAAATTTCAACAATCTCTTACGTCCCTACATTGTTAGTAAAAAATGGACTTTATATGAACTTTATACTGTGTGCCTAATAACAATTTTAGAACGGGAGAAAATGATCTGCCAAGTCGGTCACACGATTTATTTCAGTACTAGAATATTTATAATATCTTCATATGCACAAAAAAAGAAAGGAGTATTGCCCTATTGATCATTTGGATGGGCCTGAATCCAATTAGCGGCAGTGTCATAAACATTTAATGCTAGTGAAATGAATAATTAGGATTGACTCTCAAGCTCAGCCCAGTTAAAACTCCTACTGATTGCAGGAGAACTTACCCAATAGGCCGCAGTGAATCCAGCCACCCCAGACGAGAGGTGAATGACGTACCCTCCCGCAAAATCCAGCAGCCCCCACTGCTTCAAGAACCCGTGCTTCCCCCATATCGTGTACGCCCCCACCGTGTACGACGCAGTCACCCACATCGGGACGAACATCATCCACGCGTAAAAATTCATCCTTCCCAGCAGCGACCCCGCCAGCAGGATCACGGTGATGGCCGCGAAAGCAAACTGGAAGAAGGTGTACGTGGCGTTGGGGAACATCCCCGCGTAGCTCGAGTCCAGGGCGAACTTCTGGCCAAGCGTGACGCCTGGCTGGGAGATGATGTGGATGTCAGCGAGGCCGAACGACATGCAGTGCGCCCAGAGGACCCAGCATACGAGGACGGCGGCGAAGGCGTAGAGGGCCATGAAGGCGGAGTTCACGGCCCACTTCTTCTTCACTATGCTACCGTAGAGGATGATCAGGCCCGGGACCGACTGGAGACCCACCAGGGTCGCGGCCGTCAGCTGCCACGCATTGTCGCCCGTGTTGAGCCATTCCGGGTTGGCCTCGGTGAGGTCGAGGTTGGAGGGTAGAGTGCTAGAAGAAGTCATTTTCTTCTATGTTAATGTTCCTAGTTGGAGGAACGGGGAGGATACAAGAGGTATCAAGGTTAGGATTCTTAGGTGGAGTGGCATTGGTTTCATCAGCATGTTTGTAAGTCTGACGTTTTGTTTTGAGTTAGGGATCATATATGCGGGTTCTCTCCAGACAATTCTGTTTTGGTCATGCTGTTGTACTTGTTACAGTAAGAAATAACTGGGACGACGCTCAAGTCCAATCTAAACAGGTCCTAGTCTAACCAGACCAATTATTATGAGAAATAAATAATTCAAAGATCAGAATAGTTCTAGTAAGAAATCCAAGAGAGATTCACATGCATAACTTTTAAAGAGTGGTTCACATGCATAACTTAGTTCAGCCACTTTCAAGGATATGGGTCCTGTCACAAATGACCGAACTAACTGTTCATCATCCTATAGATGGACCCAAGGCATAATCATTTTAACTTATCACACACTTCCATTTTAGATATTGTATTTATTATTTTGAGCTAACTTCATCACTTACCATTGTTGATTTGAGTGTCGGACGGTTTTTGATCAGGTGCAGAACCGACCCCTTTGACATTTTTGTCACTTAGAGCAGGTAATGCTTATGGCATGTGCACTCGAGATTTGATTGGGGGAGCACCAAGTGTCAAGCTCTTTCAGCAATTATTCGCTTTGCAGTAATATTGGCACCATCTATAAACCTAAACGGTAGACTAACACTCAAGGACAATCAGATCGAACACAACCTCTCAAGTGGAAGGGGGAGAGAGTTGGCCAACCTACTAAAATTTACCAATCGCCACATGAGGGCTTCGTAACTCTTGAGAATTTCAATAGTTTAATCCACTTTATTGCTCAATTTACGATTTTGGTCAATAATATTTACGATCTTGGTCAATGATTGCTTCTAATTTATGATCCGCTACTCATGAGAGGAGGTCATCTGTATGTGCACGAAGATCCTTAAGATCTTGAAGGAGCCAAAGAGACACAAGTCCCTATCCATCCTGTCATTGATGGGCGTTCAAATCGTGAGTTGCTCGTATCCCTCTGGGAGTATAAATAGACAATCTGGATCCACTAGACCTGAGAGGATGGATCAGAGAAGAGGCTTAAACCGTCCTACCATGCACAACTAGCATGCCGAAATGAATGATTCCTCTAGCGAGCCCGAGGAGAGCCGTTGCCAATCGTGTAGGAGAAATCAATCTTCTCAACGCAATGAGGAGATGAGATGGATAAGAAAATGACCTTGCTACTATAACTTAGATATAAATAAAGAATGAAGATGAGTCTCCCTTCCATGGGAAACAACACCGAGACAACTTTGTGGAGTTATAAGGTGTAACGATCCTATCATTACAAGTCCTGGATCTTTATTTTAATTATGTTATGGATTTGTCTCATGACAAAATCTTTTAGTTTACTTTAATTACTGACCAATAACACTCTTTCAATTATGGATGAGTGAGAAGTTGGGAGAATTGTTGGGAGAGTACATCCTCACCATGCTTCATTAAATGCTACCCACGAATGCTATAACCCTCATCCTCTCCCTTACATGAGCCTATATAAATAACTTAATCTTAGACTTCATCTCTCCACAAATTTCTTCATTTTCATCATTTTCATTTTGTCTTAAAGTTTTAAGCTTTAACCTTTAGATCTAAGTAGAGATTTTCAAAAGCCATCCTTTACCAAAGCAACTTTTCCTCAAGAATTCACCAACTATAGACATTTTATGTCTAGCCTTTAAATTAGAGCATGCAAGGGTTTTGATCTCTCTATCTTAGGCGAAGATTTTGAAACCAACAAATTCTTCTTTGGAAATTACAGACAAGAAACCACTCACCATAAATATTCATCTCTTTAACGGGAAATCACTTCATATAACACCTCATCTTTGTAATAGATTTTTAGAACTTCACTGTCCAATACAGTAGCACTTACTAAAGGTCTATAACCTTTGTACCAGAACACAAAATAAATTAATTTTATTTTGCTTCAAATAATTAAAACCCTTAAAACTTGTATGGACATTAGTTTACTAATTTCAATTATAATCTCACCAAAACTTGGCTGATGTCTTTGCTGTCAGCTGTATGGATGTTGTTGCTCAACACTATCTTAATATTTTGCTATAACTTCTGATAAATTACAACTTTAAATGAGTTGATCTTGATCTTTTTTGAAGGTAATTTTAAGACCAACAACTCTAATGTTTCCATATATTCTAATTCAAACTCTAGCCTTACCGAATGAGCTCCAAATTGGTGCTTTGTCCTGTTGCGAGCTTGCCATGTGCAGGAGCCTCACTATTTTTTTTTTTTTTTTTTACAAGACTTGTCATTTCCTTGAGAGATTTGCCATTTTCTCATGATAATTGCAATTTCCTCGTAAGACTCCCTGTTTTCTCATGAGATTTGCCTAACTACGAGGCTTGCTTATAAACTATAATTCTTTAGTAAAACTATCATATCTGAGTTTATCTTGAACTTGCTATAAAGATAATTTCAAGATTTACAAATTTATTATCAATCTCCTTCTCTATCTAAAATTTTCCATTATAAGAAATGAGCTTTAAATCACTATACTATGCAATAGTGAGGCTCAGACATCTGTTTTAGTAAATCTACCATATACTTTATACCGAACTTTGATTGAGCTGCTCGTATACTTGTAGAAAGATAATTCTTTTATATACAACCTTTCTTTTCTATGCATTTTTTTGTTTAAAGTATCCATGTCAAAACTTACTCGAAATAATATTATTATGTAATAGCAAGGCCTACAGCGGCAAGACTTGGCAAACTAATTTGCCATTTTCTCGCAAGGCTCGTAAAATTTCGAGGCTCGCAATAACTGGAATTGATTGAGCCCAACCAAATGCAGTGGGTTAGCCTCATTATTATGTTTAAAAAATTAAAAATGATAGTTTAAATATTCTATTCATGTTAACTACTGAACTCTCTTTACCTTGACTTGGTAATGCAAGAAGTTACTAAACTTGATCTGTATTGCCATGTATTTGGTACCTGGTTTCTCTGGCTAGCTTGTACTTAACTCTTGCATAGTTATATTCTAAAAAAATCGAGGTTAATGGGGAATCTAATAGTGGAACTGCTCATGTATTCTCGGAGGATAAGATTTAGAGGTTGTGCAACCTAATAGTGGATCCTAATAGTGGATCCAATGCAGAGCTTCTAGATGTAGTACTGAGCCAATGATTCAGTATCTACACATGAGTATTTGCCGGTAGCACACTGCATATTCCATCACGGAAATGGGCATTATAGGCTCCACAAATTAGACTATGCAATTAATATTAATTTGCACATGCATATTAATCATATTAATCAATTGTCCGTTTCCTATATGACTATCCTTATTCATTATCATTTTTCTTTGGACTCCATGATTAGGGGTGAAAAGAGTAATATTTTATATTTTTTGTATGCACTCGTTATCCAATTTTGTTGATTAATATGAGTTTTTAATAATAAATTATTATTATTGATCACACTCTCCACTTTAATATTTTTCTAGTATTTTACGATCTTTCTACAAGGTTTTAAATGGAAGGAAATCGAAACGAAAAGCATATCAATAATGTATCAGCCCGGTTCTATGCACTGCCAGGAATGGCTATCGACAGTTTAGTGGCTGTCGATAACTATCCCAATTTGAAAGCTATAAAAATTATCCAAGAGCAACTATCGAAGCGGCTGTTGAAATTGATATCAATAGCTGATGGCAGAACACATAGTTATGAAGAATTTTAAAGAGAAAAGAATTTTTTTATATATAGAATTCTTGTATTAGGATTTTGAGATGCAATACATACTCAATGTGCTCTAGAATTTGGAGCAATGATCATTATCAAGAATTAGAGAAAATTTTAAAATTTATAGAGAGTTTTGAGAGTTTAGTTTAGTACTTTTTCATAATTATTAATAAAAAAAAATTCTTTTTTATTATTCAATAGCTGTGAAAAGTATGAGTGACTAAGTCTCTTCATTTGTTTGGATGGGTAATGAATCCTAAATGATAAAGTGGTATGAGTTCTTGTTCTTTCATGTTTACTTTTTTATAAAATTTATGATTTTTAGTTTCCTACTATTTTGTTAGGGGCCAAATATGATTTTGAGACTTTGGTGATTTATAATTTGACAATATATTCCTAATTTAATTTTTAATATACCATAGACTCTTCAGTCATAGTATATGTTTAAACTTCGAACAATTAATTTTGTTATTTATATTTCATATTTAGATCATCTCAAAATTCATAAAGGATTAACCTAGGAAAAATCAACCAATTATTAAAATTATAACTTTATTTGTGTTTTGTACTTCAATGATTTATTTTTCTACTGTATGAGACTATGTGATTTATATAATTAAGATAAATAAATATTAACTCATCCGGTAATTCAATCTATAGGAGCATTTACCCATCTAGCTAATATAATTCTCTAATTTTAATTTACAATCAATCAAGTAATACTTTAGTTAATTAGTTTTCATAATCTTTTTTGCAACCTATGTCTTTATTAGTGTTGAAATATAATTACTAAAAGATTTTTGAGAGAACGATCTTAGGTATTTACCACCGAGTACTATTTGTCAATCTCCTATACTTGGGAGTATACATTGTAGTTTGAGTCACTCTATACCTATACTTTTGTTTGATTATTCTATCAATTGATCCTACTATCGACTCCCATTTCTACTTTTTTATTCATAGAGATGACTCCCTAAACTAGAAATGGCATTGGTAGAGTACGGAGATTAATGAATTGTGAAGTTACATCGCACATATCCTTCTCTATCTACTATTTGAAATTCTATTACTTTTTTTGCTTTGAAATAAATTTTAAAAATAATTTTTTAATAAAGAGGGTAGAACATAATGATCCTGTAATTATAATTCCTTTTTCTACATTTTAATCCAGTTATGATATTGTCTTATAGCAAAACCTTTTGATTTAGGCCAATTACTGATCAGTAACACACTTGTAATTATGTATGAAGAAATGGTTAGGAGAATACACCCCAT
Organism: Dracaena cambodiana; assembly: GCA_036321105.1. Lineage (NCBI taxonomy): Eukaryota > Viridiplantae > Streptophyta > Magnoliopsida > Asparagales > Asparagaceae > Dracaena > Dracaena cambodiana. The sequence goes on from JAYEPQ010000007.1 coordinate 35,459,119, forward strand.
ACTCATGCACTGAATACCCTCTTCCTCTCTCTTAATTGAGCCTTTAAAAAACCATAGTCTTACACTACATCTTTTGTTCATCTTCATCATCTTCATGCTCTCTCCAAGTTTCAAGTTGTTTAAGTTTTAGCTCGAAATAGAGCTCTTCAAAGGCCATCTTCTACTAAACCAACTTTGTCTTCAAGATTTTACCATCTTTAGGTGTTTCATGTCTTTTTTAGTCTTCTATAGCTTTAAATCTAAGCTTAGCTCTTTAACCAATAAGAAGTTTGATCTGTCTACTTTAAACCAAAATCTCAAAGATAAGAAACCTCTTTTTTAGAAAGGGCTAATTGTAGTGAAACTCGCTATACTATAGAGCTAGTGTAACTTATTACTATTTAAATTTAAAACTCACAATTTATCCCATGCATTTATAGCACCGTTAATCAACAATTTGTTATTCTCAGCTCTACTTAATTTAAAATATAATTTTTATAAAATTTAAAAGGGCATTTTTTTGGGTGAATTTTTAGTAAGGGAGAGGAGGGCAATTTAGAATTTTATAAAATATATGTAGTTTAAATTAAATAGGGGAGAGAAAAACAAACTATTAATTAATGGTATTAGGAGTATAGGGACTAAACTAAGAGTTTTAAATTTAAGGAATAATAAACTACACTACTCCTATAATACATGAGGTTTCACTACAATTAACCTTTTTAGATATTACAATAAATAAATCACTCGTTATAAAAACTCATGTACTCTTTAGTAAGAAATCACTCCATATAATACCGCCTTCATAATAAAATCACAAGACTTCACTGTCTAGGACAGTAGCACTTACTAGAACAACTATCACGTCTTTACTTCAACTACGATAAAGTTAATTCTTTCTCCCTAAAACTCTTATTTATGTTGTTTTTACTATTTTCAATTATAACTAATACTTGGCTTGAAGTCATTGTTTCCAACTATCTGGGTGGGGTCATCCATGCACTATCTCGGTATTTTTTATAACTTGTGATTAAGAATACCAATTAAGTAGATTTGAATCTTAGTTGAAAGATAATTTCAACCCTATAACTTTTATTTATTTTTTTCCTGTTTCTAGTTTCAACTCTAGTCTTACTTAAAATCAGCTCCAAATTGATACTCCGTGCAATCGTAAGGCTCGCTAACAGCTTGCTATAGCTGGGCTTAATTGGCTCCTACCTGACCTAGTGGGTTCCAATTTCTGCCACCTAATTCTTTTGACTCCTACATACTATTCAAATGATTAATAATATTGTAACTACTCGTTATTCTCACTCATCCATACAAAAATGTGCTACTCTTGACCTATATTACAGTGTATTACTTGTCTGACACTTTCATGATTATTGGTAAGATTTATATTTTGCATATTTATATGCCACATTTGTCTATTTATGTATATAAATAAGTGCTACTCGGAAATGTGTTAGTCCTTTTCAAGCTATACATGATTGAAGCAAAGATACAACTAAGTAGGCAAAAAGAAGTCACATGCCGAGATTCTTAAAACATAATAAGTGAAGATTTAACAATCAGCCTAATTTTGAGCACCAAATTGATGTTTGATTAGACTAGAAGATAGATAAAAAAAAACCAGAGATTCAGTAATAAAAAGTTTAGAGTCAAACTCAGTAGGTTGATTGCTACCTAAGAGTCAATGCTGCTAGGTAGCAATCTGACCTGGTCAAAGAGAGGTTAACTTTTGTTAGTCAATTTTGATTCGGATTTGGGGTCTTTGTAGTAACGTAGATCACTACTACATAGCGCTCAACACCGTTACCTAGCAGTCAACTAGCTGAGTAAGTAGTTGTGTTTTCTCTAGAGCACTTCTAAAATATTTAAGATTCTTTAGGATTGCTGGATACAAATTATGACCTCTGTGTTACAAAAAGAGGTTATATTCTTTTATAAACAATCTTATGCTTTGATGAACTACATAAAATTGGGAGGAATTGCTTGTGACGGTTGGCGGCCGTCATACCTATTCCCTTTTGTTGTTTCTCTTATTCCTCAACTGTTTCCCTTTTCCTTAGATAATTTTATTTACTTTTTTTATTAGATTTTTATTGCTTTAATGACTAATATACTTTTTATATGGTTTCTAGATATGATTAACTAAATTCTTTGGGCTCTAAGACGTAGATGAAGATAGAATTTTTAAAAATTAATTTGTGAACTATTCTTCTCTCTATACTTAATTTTGATGACTATCTAGTATGTTAAGTTGAAGAAATCAATTTGTATATCTCAAGGTTTGATAGGTTATTTTTAAGAATTTTGATCATATATAATTATTAAGATTTTGAAGTTAATAATTTAGTTCAATAAACTAGTAATCTACATGATTTGATTTGAGTAATTGATTCTTGTCATCTTTAATGATTTATACTTGAGTTGTTCTCTTAATATTTTCTACTTAAGAACAAGATAAGATGATCTTAAATTAAATAAAATCATCTTTTTATATGTTATGTGATTGTTCCTAATAAAAAGAGAGGGAGAAAAAAGATGATCATAATTATATTTTTTAGCCTAGTAGATTCTATCATTTGAGATTTGGCTTTAGTGACACTCCAAATAACACAATGGTGTGTCAGAATATGTGTCCCACTTATTAAGTTAGTTCATATGTGAGTATAGTCTAACATCGGATATGACAAAGAAAGTCTATGAGTTTAAATACAAAGTTGGGATTTTGACCTAATAGTTTAAGCTTTTAGGTCAAACTTGTTCTCAGTTTTGTATTTAGACCCATCATGCTTTCCATTGGACCTGGCGTTCTCCCTAACAATTGGTATCTGAGCTCTGTTTCAGGTCAGATTTCATTCAGATCGGTGTTGATTTTGAGTGGGAGTTATGGCGGAAGATAGGAAGGAAAATTAAAAAATTTGATGGGGCAGATTTTCAATGGTGGAAGTTGTAGATGGAAGATTATTTATATCAAAAGAATTTATATCAACCACTGTTTGGAGAAAAGCCAAAAAATATGATAGATGAGGAGTGAGAATTGTTGGACAGGAGGGCTTTGGCGCAGATTCGATTGTACCTGACAACGCAGATTGTATTCAACATCTCCAAGGAGAAGACCACTTCAGTTTTGATGTCAGCGTTGGCTAAATTTTATGAGAAATCGTATGCTTCAAATAGACTGTTTCTAATGAAAAAGTTGTTCAATTTGAGGATGCCTTCTGATAGTTCAGTTGTTAATCATTTGAACGAATTTAACACATTATGGGCACAACTTGAACCCTTAGATTTTGTCTTTATTGATGACATTAAAATTTTGATATTTATGTGTTCGTTACTGGATAGTTGGAGTAATGTTGTTATGGCCATCAGCAATACTTCTAATACTGCTCTTAAATTTGATGATGTTGTGAGTACAATCATGAATGATGAATTGATGAAAAAGAGCATGGGTGAGAGCACAGTTTCTACAAGTACTGCTCTGTTTGTTGATAATGACAGAAGGAAGGAAAATGGTAGAGATTTAAGCAGGGAATCAAAGCAAAAGAGGGAGATCAAATAAGGAAAAGTTCAAGAAAAGGTTAGTGTGTTGGAAATATAAGACAGAGGGTCATATGAAAAAGGATTGTCTAAATAAAAATAAGGAAGGAGTAATGTGGTGAATCCAAGTAAAGAGTATGATGACTTATGCTTGTCTACTCATACAGAATCAAGGTCAGATCTGTGGTTTGTGGATTCAGGAGCTTCGTTCCATTGCATTGCTCACAGAGAATGGTTTGATAATTATGTCCAAGGTGAATTTGGGCATGTGACTGTTGGTAATGGGCAGGAATGCAAGATTGTCGGTAAAGGGACAATTCAGTTGAAGTTACACAATGGTGAAAAGTTGCTTTTATAAGAGATCATGCACATACTAGATTTGAAGAAGAATTTGATATCTGTTAGCAAGCTAGATAGAGAGGGTTATCAAATCTCATTTGAGAAGAAACAGTGGAAGATTAGCAAAGGAGAAATGATAGTGGTCAAGGGTGAGAGAGTGGGAACTCTATATTTACTCTCAAACTCGGTGGATCACATTATTTTTTTGGCCACCGTGAAAAATGAGAAGGCTACCTTATGGCATCAGAGGCTCCGTCACTTGAGCGAGAGCGGGTTGCAATCTAGAGGTATGTTGACAGATATAAAAGATGCTAACTTTGATTTTTTTGAGAACTGTGTATTTGGAAAGCAGAAAAGAGTTAGTTTTATGAAGAATGGTAAGGAGAAGAAAACTGAGAGATTGGAGTTGGTATATACAGATGTATGGGGGCCTTCTTCGGCGAAATCTCTTGGAGGTAATTCTTGTTTTGTCACTTTCATTGATGATGCAAGCTGGAAAACATGGGTATTTGCACTTAAGAAGAAATCCGATGTCTTCAAAATTTTTAAGGTATGGAAAACTCTTGTTGAGAATGAAACAGGTTTAAAGGTGAAATGTCTGTTGTTAGACAATGGTACGAAATTTTACAATCAGGAGTTCGATGACTTTGCTCTACCCTCGGGATCAAGAGAGTGAAGACTGTACTAAGAACACCACAGCAGAATGGCATGGTTGAGAGGATGAATAGAACCATTTTGGAGCGAGTTCAGAGTATGAGAGTACATGCATGTTTGCTTTTGCAACTTTGGGGAGCCGCTATAGATATGACAGTCTATCTGATCAATATAAGTCAAGCTAGTGGTTTAGATGGAGGAATTCCAGAGGAGGTGTGGTCTGGTAAGACTATGCATTATTCATTCTTAAAAGTATTCGGTTGTATAGTATTTGCACATGTGGATAATGAGATGAGAAAGAAGCTTGATTCTAAATTTCAGAAGTGTGCATTCATTGGATACGGTGGCGACGAATATGGTTATCGCTTATGAGCTTATGAGCATAACAAGGTGATTCGTAGCAGAGATGTAGTATTCAATGAGGGCTGTATGTATAAAGACCGAATGGAGAATAAAAGCGAAAAAACAGTTGAGAAAGAGCACTTGGAGGTAGATGAGCCACAAGATGGGATGGATCCCATGGATAAAAGAAAGAAATAAATGCCTACATCTGAAAGGGAAGAAATGACTACACCTAAGAATACACAAGTTTCAGATGAGATCGAACAGGAGAGAGAGCCACTGACTAAAGTAGATGGTTCCAGTAATTCATTATAGAATGTTCCCACTTTGAGGAGGAGCACGAGGATAAAGAAGCCAACCAAAAAACTTTGTCTTCTTTTATATCATATTTTGTATACTGATGTAGGTGAACCAAAGAGTTATCAAAAGTCTATGCAGGATAAATTTCGTCTTAAGTGGGAGCAATGCATGATGAGATGTCTTCTTTGGAGGAGATCACACATGGAAATTGGTGAAGCGACCGAAAAAGATAAAAATATTGCATAACAAGTGGGTATACAAGGTAAAACATGAGGCAGAAGGGCACAGAGGTTCAAGGTTAGACTTGTGGTGAAGAGATACAGTCAGAGAAAATGTATTGATTTCGATGAAATATTTGCACATGTTGTCAAGATGACTTCTATAAGAGCAATATTGAGATTGTGGCTGTGAAAGGATTGTATTTAGAGCAGCTCGATGTGAAGACTGCTCTCCTTCATGGTGATTTGGAGGAGGAAATATACATGGAACAGCCAGAGGGATATGAAGTTAAAGGAAAAGAGAATTGGGTATGTCGACTGAAAAGGAGCTTGTATGGGTTGAAACAAGCGCCGAGGCAATAGTACTTGAAGTTCGACAAGTTAATGTTGAAGGATTCAGATTTTCCCATGTGCAATTTAGATCATTGTGTATATCTACAAAAGTTTAAGGATGGTAACTTTATTATACTTATTTTGTATGTAGATGATATGCTTGTGGCAAGTACATGCATGAAGAAAATCAATTATCTAAAAAAGAAGTTGGCAAGGAGATTCTCTATGAAGGACATGGGTGAGACTAAACAACTTCTTGAAATGCAAATTACCCGAGATAAGAAAAGTAAGAAATTGTGGTTATCTTATGAGGGGTACATCAAGAAGGTGTTGGAGAGATTCAATATGGAGAATGCAAAATCGGTAACTACAGCTCTTGGTGATCAGTTCAAACTGTCAAAATAGTAAGGTGCTAGGACAGATGAGGAGACGAGACACATAGAGAATGTGCCTTATTCATCGGCTGTTGGGAGTCTCATGTATACAATGGTGAGTACAAGACCAGATATTGCACATGCAGTGGGAGCAGTGAGTAGATTCATGAAAAATCCTGGGAAGGAACATTGGCAAGCAGTGAAGTGGATTTTCAGGTATTTGAAAGGTACTTCAAAGTATTGTTTATATTTTGGAGGTGATAACATTGATGTGCAAGGTTTTGTGGATTCGGACCATGCGGGTGATAGAGACAATGGCAGGAGCACCACAGATTATATTTTTACCGTAGGAGGGACAATGGTAAGCTGGATTTCGAGATTACAATCAATTGTTGCTTTATTTTTCACAGAAACTGAGTATGTGGCAGCTGCAGAATCAAGTAAAGAGTTTATTTGGTTGCAGGATTGATGAGTGAGTTGGGTTTTGATGAAGTGGATTGCTGGTTGTTTAGTAATAGTCAGAGTGCAATTCATTTTGCTAGGAACTCAGTGTATCATTCACAGACTAAACATATTCACTTGAACTATCACTTCATTAGATCCTTATTGAAGGATGTCCAATTGAAGTTGGAGAAGATTGAGGGCAATAAGAATTCTGCAGATATGTTGACAAGCCGGTTGATGGAAAAAAGTTAAATTATTGCTCAACTTTGGTGCATTTGTGTTGAATGCTGAAATCGGGACTTTAAACAATCGAGGTAAAAGCTTTAGACACTAGGATTATCATGTATAGAGATTATAATTTTTGCAATAGGTTTCCAAGTGAGATATTATTGCTAATGGAGCCCTATTACTGCAGCGGGTTTTGGTCTGTCGAAACAGGTCCAAAACCAGCCCAAACCCGTTATGATATAATCTATAAAAAGGGGGTTTGCAATTAGGATTTGTTTAAGACCAAGGGTTCTATTCTTTTTGTTGTCGCCGCCCTTGAATTTGTAGCTGCTGCCAAAGGGAGAAATAATCAAAGAAGTGAATAAAATTGTGGCTACTGTTGCTGCAATTTTATTTTCACTTCTTTGATTATTTCTCCCTTTGGCAGCGGCTACAAATTCAAGGGCAGCGACAACGAAAAGAAGAGAACCCTTGGCCTTAAACAAACCCTAGCCGCAGACCCCCTTTTTATAGATTATATCATAACGGGTTTGGGCCGATTTTGGACCCGTTTCGACAGACCGAAATCCACTGCGGCAATAGGGCTCTATTAGCAACACCATTAGCGGATAGGGTACCAGCAGGCACTCTCCATAGTAGAGTGTACAAGACCATTACAATATACAATCAGAATCAAGAGCTAAGGAAGCATAAATACAAGATGCACACCATAGTTTTGAAATCTATCTACTATACTATTACAGACATGAAATATTAGAATATCTGAAAATAGATATAAGGAAGAATAAAACAGTAAAGCATATATTACATAAAAATATTATTCATATATAATCAAGTATAATATCAAAACAAGACAACATGGAAGTATAGAATTTACACAGACATATTTGGATACCATAAATAGAAACTAAAAAACATTTAACACGTACACATATACAATCCAAAATGATATATAGATGTAAACAAATTGCACATCCCTCCACTAGGAGTTAGAATTAATTCCCATTTACTTATTAATTTGCTTCTTACCTAAATTTATTAGTTATATGCAAAGGGATGAGGATCCTACGGAATGTGGTCTCCTAGTGCTCAACCTACTCCTAAAAGTAAGGATCCTCGAAAGGTGGGTTTCCTCATCGACCACTACAGCTACGGCTTCTGGATCTGAGTGTGATAAGCCCATTGGTTGAGAACCCAAGTAAGAAAACAAAAACAAGCTCGTGATCTTATGAAAACTATATAAAATGGTTTGCATATAGTATCATGGAGAGTATGGTATGTATAATATAGCTTGGTAGGCAATGAAATACATATACTATATTATTTGTTTGATACTAAATAATGAGAGTATTCACATATTCAAGGAGAATACCATGCATATCAGGTACCATAACCACATACCAAAATATAGTATGATTGATCTATCAGTATTGAGTTTTAATGGATTAAGATAGTTGGGCTTGGTCCTAGTCTGCACATTGTAGCAAATTCATGGCCACATAAGTTATAGTTAGAGTTGAACATGGAAAATATATGTTAAAATTTTTTATCCTACATATGTGGAAAATCATATCAAAAATCATGAATATCCGGTCTAAGTACCTTAGCACAAATCAAACTCAAGGTTAAAAAATGACCAACATGTTGGGTACAGTAGATACACTAATTTGGCATGTCAATAGCTAGCATCTTAGGATGCTATGAAATTGTAGAGCTCTGAACGATCTTTGTAATGATATCAGTATCAATTAAAATAGAATTCGGACGTGAAAGTTATGATCGCTCAAAGATGAGAAGAAGCAACAACAAGATTGATGAAGGTTGTGCAATAATTTCAACTTCAAGCCAAGTTTTAAAAGTAATGTAGGAAAAACCAGAAAAAAATTTGTTGGAAGAAGTTATAAAGTTTTGAGTCTTATTTCTAACGGCACTTAAATCATCCAAATCATGACTACAGGGTAAAAAATTATAGTTATTTTACTAAAGCGCTATTGAAGGGGCTGTTGAAGTAGCTATCAATATCCCACACTGAGACCTTACAATAAAGTACTATTGAAGGGACTGTTCAAGTGGTCTTGGATAGGGGAAAGGACTTTTAAAGGGGCTTTGGAGAGTAGAACATAGCACACACATGTGGAAGGTGTAATTTTCTTATAGGATTTAAGTTAGAATGTGATTCTTTTGGATCCTTAGATTTAGCTTTGATGGATATGATTAAAAACGAGTTTGAGAATTTATTTGGAGGATATAAATCTTATTTATATGCCATCATCTTCAAAAAAATAAGGTTGAAGGAAAGAAGAAGAAAAGAGGGGGAAGAAAAATAAAGAAAAGATAACTTCTCAAGAATAAAAAAGAGATTTTTATCGAATAAAAAAAAGCTTTGGCTAGTGGTTTATTAAGATCAATTTCTATTAACATCTGCAGTCAACAGATGAGTACTTAATTTATAATTATGATAATTTCTACTCATTTATAATTTTTATAATTTAATAATTTTTAGATCTATATATTGAGTTTAGTGTTTATTACATTTGAAATAGTTTGGATGCATGCCTATGTCTGTGGCTATCTAACAAATGAGTTAGATTGTAGACTATTAGTCAGTCGTGACTGTCAAGTGGAAATTGTTGTAATTGATTTGAGATCATAGTGAAGCTTTTCTGTGGTTTTTACCATTTGGAATTTTCACATTAAAAATCTCTGTGTAGATCTATATGATGATTTGAGATCTGTTTTGTGCTTTGATTGATTAATTATTTTTAATAATTGGAACTTAAACTGATATTCATCAGATACCATATACTTCGCAATAGCTAGGGTGAGAATGTTTTTTCTATTGAGGTCAGTGTATATCAATTCTTTTAGAGTTCAAATCTTTTTATTGTTTTTTATTGACATCGCTAGAGAAATACAGTCGACCAAGAGGACTCTCGTGTTAGATGGACACAATTATACTTCTTTTGTATCTTCTTCTAATTCTACTTATAGGAGCCTTTTATATGTCACAGTTACTTAAGACAATAATTATAATTTTGTTCAAGAGATTGGCATCCAAAGTGCTTATGATAATTTTTATGAGGAGGCTTTGAAACTTAATAAACAAATTATTAAGTTGTCCTTAAAATATAAATTGTTAAAGAAGAAGATAGAAGAGTTTTCATTGCAACTAAGCGTGTCTTGAAAAGAGTTGAATTGGAAATTGAGAAGTTTATTAGTTGCCTGATATTAACTCTCACTTGAGAGTTTGAAAGAATGTCAAGCTTCCAATATCAAATTGGATGTGAGAGAAATACTTTTAAATTGGTATCTAGGCAGGCATACTCTATTTTGAGTAAGATCTAATTATTTCGTTGGAAATTTTTACACAAGGACAATATATTAATAGACCTTTATTGTTGGAAGGATATAATTTTCCTATTGAAATACTAAAGTGAGAGTATTCAAATTTTCCTTAGGTATAAATATATGGCTATCTGTTAGTAATGGTTAGGAACTTTCAATAGGTGAAGATAATAAATTAAAATCTAATAGGGATTGGATGCCCACTGAACAAGAACATGCTCAGTAGAATTTCAAAGCCCTATATTTAATCACCAATGGGGTGAGAAATACTGAGTTTACGAGAAAAGTACCCGCGAGAGTGTAAAAGAAGCGTGGGACATATTAAAAAACCATACGTGAGGGAACAATTGTTATCAAAGTGTCTAAGATTCAAAAGTGGGTAAAAGATTTCGAGAGCCTAACTATGGAAAATGATGAGTCCTTTGATAACTTTTATGGTAAACTTAATGATATAATTAACACATTATTTAATTTGAGAGAAGATGTCTAAATTTAAAGTCATACAAAAAATTCTTAATCTTTTTAGAAAAATTTCCACGAAAGGTCACGCTATAGAAGAAAGTAAGGATGTAGATACATACATTAATTGGTAAGAAATTTACAAACTTAAGGAAAATCACCATAAGGAAGTCTAAGGGCCTTGCATTGAGTATTAAAATTAAAAGTATCGATATAAACGCTGATTCTGAAATTGACCATGAGGTAGATGTAAATATTGTCAAATGTTACAAGAATACTTCTTAAAAAAAAATTTGACTAATGATTCAACCACCCCTAATAAGAGAAGTGTTCCAAAAACAAAAGTCAAGCTAATAAAGTAGGAATTACAGACGATGAAAAGAATTCAAATGAGAAGCCAATTGGATTATAAGTCTATGAATGTTCTAGATATGGCCATTATGCTCATGAATGTGCCAATCGGAAAAAGAAGAAGGGTAAAGATATGACGGGTACATGGGATGATTAAGATGATACGGATGATGAGGGTCTAATGATGATTCAAATAATTTTGTTGCATTTACTACTTCAATGGGGTTTGCTAATTTTTTTTGTGAGTCTATTTTATAAAACAGAGATATTGATGATGAAGCTTATGAATCGAGTGATGATGATATCTAAGAAGCATACTTAACAATTTGAGAATTCTTTACCTTGAAGAAACATAATGTAATACGGACAAAGAAGAACAAAAAGCTAATGAAGAATTAAGAGAAAGCAAAATCTAAGTTGGTATATGAAAGTAAAATGATTAAGAAGATTGAGGTGTACAAGTTGAATTCTATGTCCACAATTATATTTGTGGAGGAAGACAAGAAAAAACTGACAAGTTATAGATCACTCTTTAAGAGAAGAAAGGATCTTATTTGTTCTAGTAGAAAGTTAGAAATCAGTGTAAATACTTTTAAGTCTGATTTAGATAAAACTACTTTGTCTCTCCAACGTGTGATTGCACAGGAGTCTAAACTTGATGAGATTCTAGTAGCACAAATTATACAAAATAAGTATCAAGGACTTGAATTTGTTAAACATCTGCCAAGGTCAACGTTAGCTCCAAATACATTGAAGGCCGCTCTAATGACTTCGTTTGTAAAAGTCAATTACGCTAAAAGGGTAAAAAATTCTCCAAGCATTGCAGTTAGCCATATGAAAAATAAACATGCCACCAAAGAAAGTAATCACAGATCCAAAGGTAAGAGCTTCAATACCAAAGCAGTTAATTATCATGTATGATTACAATCTAAAAATACATACACATAAATCTGTACCTACATATCATTATTGCAGTAGAATAGGATATAGTCGCCCTAATTGCTTTAATATCCTATATCCCCAATTTCTAAAATTTGTAAGGACAAGAAAGATATAAATAGAACCATCTACATTGAATGATTATCCTCAATTCTCTAAGATTATGAAAAATAATAAATTTGATAGAAAAGTCAAAATTGCAATCTCTTTATATTCAAAAATCTACTCATATTGAGTGCAATAGGGGCTTACATAAATGAGTAATCACATAGGACCTTAAAATCTAAGACATGCACTTCATATATATTCTTTTCCTATAACTATAAGTATGACACCCTAATGTTTTATCATCTATTTGTATTGATGGTGATTTATTATGTTATGGTAAATATAATTTTAGACTTATTCATATTCATATGTAGACAACTTCCATATTTGATTTAAAGAGTAAAGTAACTGAGTTCATTGTGTGTATTCAATTTCAAATATGATCGTACTTATTACTCTCATATGATGAAAAAGTCGACAAAAAAGTTCAAGCAGAATATGCATTCCTAGTAGTGGGAAAGGACTACAAATATGAAGTGTAATGTATTCTGAAATTCATAATCATGGTTAGTTCTCATGAGGGGGATGTTATCATCATAAAAATAAAGGGTATATGCTCATCGAAAATGTGGTAAGGAACTGAAAAGAAAAACATATGGAGGTATAAACTCATCGAAAATGAGAAGTGCTGAATAAGATAAAAAAAACAAGAATATTATATGGAAGGGGAGAATTGTTTATAAGTCATGATTATATTTTGATACTTGATATATATATTGATAGTGACTTCATGAAATGTGACATATGTCTCTAAAATTTATTTGTTGCACTTTGTTTTGAAAATTTTCAAGACATGAGACTTGAGCTTAATTTAAAGCTTCTTCACACTTGTATATCACTATATACAAATAATGGTGATTACTTAAGGTTTAATTACTATGCTTTAATTCTATGTTGACTCTCTTGTATAATGTGAATTTCTATATCTTTATGTGTTTACAAATTTTGGAAAAAGAGAGTATTATTGGGTTTCAAGGGGAGAATATATACAGGGAAAGTGATATTGTTTTCATGATGCGTTTATACTATATATGTGTTCATGTGTGCATGTCCTTGTTATTTTGATACATTTCAATGATATGCACTTGATCTCGTTTTATTATTTTTGGTATGCAACATATCTAGAGTCATATGATAAATAAAGAGTTTTGCCACGAAATTGTAAAGGGGGAGATTTTAGGATTTTATCCTACATATGTAGCAAATCGTGCAAGAACACATGAAGATTTGGCCAAAGTACCTCAGCATAAATCAAACTCAAGGTTGATAATAACCAATTTGACAAATGTGGCGGATATGCTGATTTGACAAGCCTACAGTGAGAATCTTAGGAATTGCCATTATGCAACCATAGATCTCAGAAAAGCTTTGAAAGACACCATGATTAGCTAAACTTTAGTTCGAACCTGAAATTGATGATTGCTTAAAATTGAAAAGGAGCATCAAGAATTGATAATGGCTGTACAACAACATCAATTTCAAGCCAAGTTTTGAAGGTGATGCGAGAAAAACTTGAAAAATTTGTATAAAAAGAAGTTATAAAGTTTTGAGTCCTGTTTAAAACAGAGTTTGGATCACCAAAATCAAATTTTGCGATCAAAAGTTACACCCTTTTTACTAAAGCATTATTGAAGAGGCCACTGAAAGGGTTGTCAATAGCCAAACACTGAGATCTCATAATGAATGGCTGTTGAAGTGGCTTTGGACACGGTAAGGGCTATTGAAGGTGGTTTGGAGTGCAAAATACAGCACACACACACACACGCACACACACGTAGGAAAGGTGTTTTGGGTGATTTTCTTATATTAAGTTGGAATGTAATTTCATTTGAAACCTTTGACTTAACTTCGATAGATATAATCAAAAGAGAGTTTGAGAATTTATTTGGAGTATGTAAATCCTATTTATATGTTATCAGCTTCAAAAAATAAGGGTAGATAAAAGAAGAACAAAATAGGGGAGGAAAAAGAGAGAAAAGACAGCTTCTCATGATAAAAAAGAGAACTTTATTGAAGAAGGAGGTTTGGTTTGTGGTTTGTGAAAATCAAAGTTCATCATCTCCAGCCAACTAATGAGTACTTATTCTGTAGCTGTCGTAATTTCTTCTCATTTGTAATTCTTTTACAATTTAATTTTATGGATTTACATCTTGAATAGTGATTTGTTACTAGGTTTAAGATACTTTGAGTGTAAAACTTTATCTGTAGCTCTCTAGCAAACAAGTTAGATCAGACTATAGATCAATCATGGTTGTCTAGCGATTGTAGTCAAATAATTATAATTGATTTGAGATCATAGTACAATTTTCTATGGTTTTTTCTTTTAGATTTTCTACGTTAAAATCTCCTTATTAATTTTTATGATGATTTGAGATTTATTTTGTACTTTGATAGATTAATTTTTTTTAATAATTGTTTTTTAAATTGATACCTTCCATTAAAGAATATTTCCACAGTAGCTAACATGAGCTTGATTTTTCAATATATGTAGAAAAATGGCTTTATGAATTATCATTCCAACAAATTATAAGTAAGCTCAAATCAAGTTCTAATGAAGATGTTAGGTTGTTTTTCTATGCCTATATTGCTAGTAAATCGGTAGACGTGACAATCTACACTTTCAATCTCAAAGTAAATTTTGAATGTGATATGATTACGAGTGAAAAGTGTTGTAGTTTTAGTTTACTTTGTGCACTCGTAATCTACTTTTGGTGATTAATATAAGAAATTAATAATAAATTATTTTTATTGTTAAAACTCTCAATTTTAATATTTTTCTAGTATTTTATAGTCTTTTTCCAAAATTCTATATAGTAGGAAATCTAAAAATCGAAGTATATATCAAATATCAATACAGATTGGCCAATTGACATGCTTCGCTGTTGACAACCGTCTACTGGCAGTCGATAGTTGGTCAAGGTATTCCGAAAACTAATTGTACCTAAGAGCGGCTATTGATACGGTGTTGATGCGCTTTGGACATCCACAATGGTTGAACAGATTTAAGGATTTTTTATGCAAATAAAATATTCTTTTAGATAGAACTCTTGTTAGGGTTTTTGAGAGACTATAAATACCCGATTTAATTTAGAGTTTTATGAGATGAAAAGAGAGATAATATAGAGAGCTTATATTTTTGTTTTTAGAGAGATTTCGAGAAAAGTTTTGTACTCTTTCATAATTATTAGCAAAATAACCCCCTTTATTCATATATTGATGGCTATGATGAGCATGAGCGGCTAAATCTCTTTGTTGATTTGGATGAGGTAACGAAGCCTAGAAAACTTACTGGTATGTACTTATTTGCTTATCATGCTATGCTATTTTATTTAAAGTTGATATTTTTGATTCTCTATTATCTTGTTAGCATTTAAATATGTTTTTAAGTCTTTGATGATATATATTTTTGAATCTTTGATGTACAATTTGATGATATATTCGTTGCTTAGTTTTTGATATACTGTAGACTTTTTAGTCATAGTGTATGCTTAGACTTTTAATATTTATTTATATTAATAATATATCATGCTTCGATTAACTCAAAATACATATAGGATTAACCAGGGGAATATAGCCAAATTATCAACTTTGCAACTTTAATTGATTTTGTACTTCAAAGATGTATTTTCTGATCATAGGAAGACAACGTGATTTATACAACTGAGATAAGTAAGTATAAGTATATCCAGTAAATTATTCTATGAGTGAGTTAACTTATCTGACCAATAATTTTCTCTAAATAATTAATAATCAATCAATATCTTTATTTTAATAATTAAAAATCTAATCTTTTTATTTCGTAATATATTCTTTTTATAAGTGTCTATTACAATAAGAAAAGTGATACACGAGAGAACGATCTTGGGTTACTAACCTTATACTACTTATCGATCTCTTAAATATGGGATTGTATGTTTTTTTTTATTGTAGATCAAGTTTTTGGCACTATTGCTGGGATCGATACTATTATATTCACTTTAGTATAGATTACCATTCCTACATCATTAATTTATATTATTTTGAATTTGTATGACCAGTTGAAATACCCCAAAATTCAAGCTACATGTATTACTCTCTTGAGACCAGTCGTGCTGAATAAGTCCACCGAAGTCAATTTCTGACACCGAAACAACTTACGGTTAACGCAACTTTAAATCTACAAACCCAAATGACATTCGGTCTTCGCGATTATTAGTTTTGTAATATTTAAGATTTTTAGAGATTTTTTTTACAAGGCCGAAAAATACTCCCAAAATTGCTAATTTAATAATATTAAAATTATCTTTCTAATTACTTCGGAATTTCCATTCATTTATTCCGGTCATCGAAACAACAAACGAATAATTTTGTAGTATTCCACTCGTTGAGCACTATGACCTATATAATTTGGTAGGATTCGGAGAACGTTATACGGAACCGAAATTATTAAATTATTAAATAAATAAATTTTTTATTTAACCCAATCTCTTCCCCTACGTCATTGTTTGCTGTCAAGAGAAGCGGGAGTCGGTGGTGTGCTGTCGAGTAGAGAATAAGGGTGGCATAGGATAAAAATTAAGTATCATACCCTCTCTCTTATCACTCTCCGCTTCAATCTCTCCCTCACTTTCTATTTTCCTTTCTCACTCTCTCTGTCAGCATCAACAGAGCCGAAAGAGAAAAAAATAAAAATAAAAATAACAATAAAAAGAGAAGAAGAAGAAGGAGGAGAAAGAGAAGAAACGAGATTTGACAAATCGAAGGAGATTAAAAGAAATCTGATATAAGTAACACACTCCCATCTTCTATTGATTATTTTTCTTTGAATTATATAATTTTTCTTTTTGATTGTATTGTTTAGAAGTAATTAAATATTGGCCATTTTGTTAAAATTAAGTTTCGGTGTGGAGTAGAAAATTTATTTTAGGTATGATGATACTCACATTTATAATTGTGTGCATTACAATAAATTTTGCAAATAGGTAAATAAATAAAAAAATAAAAAAAGGAAAAGAAGAGAAAAGAAGAAAAAGAAGAGGAGGAAGAAGTAGCAGAGAAAAGAAACAAAGAGAGAGGAAAAAAAGGGATGCGCTGGCCGAGAGAAGAGAAAGAAAAAGAAAAAGAAAAAAAAAGAGAAATGGAAAACTGGGCCTGGCCCAGTCCAGAAAAAAAAGGAAAGAAAAAGGGAGAAAAGAGTAGTGGGCTTGGAGTTGGTTTGGGCCAGAGAAAAAAAAAAGAAGAAAAAAGAAAATAAAAGAGACTGAGCCTGCCAGCCCAGCCTAGTAAAAATATAAAAAAATAATAAAAGAAGTGGGCTGGATTGGACTTGGGCCAAAAAAGAAGAAAAATAATAATAAATTTAAAATAGTGGGCTTCTGTATGGGCTGGACAGAAAAGAAAAGGAAAAATAAAATTAAAATAAAAATATGAAAAAAGTGGAAATTTAGTGGGCTTAGACATGATGGATTATATGATTGAGGGATTGGACTTGGGCTTAGTTTAGATTAATTGGAAATAATTGATAGGTAGAAATACTACAGTATTACTATATGATGTACTTGGTTTCCAAATTGGGTTAGTGATTGATATTAAGAATTGAACCAGATTATTGAAATAGTTTTAATGATATGAATTGTGCTACAATTGTGCACTAACATTTATCATGCTACATTTCATGTGCTTTGATATTACAAATCATGTGTCTTATATTTCATGTGTTTTGATATTATAAGTCATGTATTTTAATATTACAGATCATGTGTGATGATACTACATATCATATACAGTCATGAAAATACAAACATGTTATCATGAAATGAAATACAATTAAAGAAGGAAAAGAAAAAGTAAAAAATAAATATAAAATAAAATTTTCATGTGTATAATTCATTATGAACACGGGAATGGGAAAAACTATATGATGGATAAGAGCCTTGCTGTTTAAGGATTGATTGTATTGTTAGGGTTGGGATTCTTTTACTGCAGCGGTGTGGGTGATTACTGAATCACCAATTGATAATTACCCAGAGTGGTATATCTGTTACTGTAATACAATACGAAAATTGATTGTAGTGCCTAGCGGCATGTTATGGTTCAGCGCCATGAATATTATGGTCGGGTCCGGGTATGCACGGGCACTTATACGACAATGGAGAATAGCGCTATCTTATCTATTAATACAGTTTCTACAATTAAATTGGACGATGACTAAGACCAATAGAATATAAGATTAAATAGATAGAGCAGTTAATGTCATGTTTATTTAGTTATTGTCATGTTTATTTATTTATGCATTTATTTATGCTTGCTTCCATGTTTAATTTATATGTACACGAACAACACTGACATAAACATGCTCATGCACACTTATATTCATGTACTATGATAGTACTAATTTTTCTTTTTAAATGTGTTACTTGCTGGTTTAATCCCCTGGATTTTGAATCCAGATTTGGAAGGTGAAGAAGGGGATCCAGCCCAAGTTGAAGACCCGTACTTCGATGGACAGATCGAGTGACAATAGGCAAGCGAAGTACCATCTGGAGAATCTTTGCATATTTTATTTATATTTCCTTTTGTCTGGGTACTGCTTTCTCTTTTAATTCTTTTGTGTTCATATTTAAAGCAGTGTACCATTTTATGTAATAAACTTTTTGTATAAATGAAATCTTTTCATTTTCTGACATATTATTTATTCATTTGATTGTAACAGTAGTTACGGTTATTCCAAGATCATGTGACTGTTGGGTTATCTAGTGCAAGTAATAAGTAACGTCCTCTGTTTTGGAAAGCAGCTGAAAAACGGGGGCGTTATAGAGTGGTATCAGAGTTTAGATTTAGGTGAAAGACCATAGCACTACTGCCTTATAAGAACATGTCTATGACTTATTCGTAATAATTATTTCTTATTCTTTGATACCTATCAGATCTAGTATCGTGCCTATCCTATTATTTTCTAATCGTTTGAGGTATCTATCTTGAATTCTTTTTATTGATTCTTATCTGGTCCGTTGTAGAATAATGTCGACCCGATCTCCTGCGAGTACGAGTGCAAGTCTAATAGATGACAAGTCTGATCTAGGAGCCTAGTACAAAGAGTAGCACAGACGCAGGAGACCACGACAATACTATTAGAAAGAATGTTGCAGTCTAAAGAGCCAAAAAAGACCGGAATGGTATCGGACTTTCGGAGAGTGAAACCATCAGTATTTTCTGGGACAGAAGGACCACTGAAGGCTAAACAGTGAATTGTGGATATGGAGAATCTTCTAAGGGCTACAAGAATTCTAAAAGAAAATCGAGTAGAGGTAGTGTGTATTCAGTTGACTGATATAGCTAGAACGTGGTGGCTTGCTGAAGAAGTGGAACCCCTAACCTGGGGAAGTTTGTGGAAGCATTTCTTGCCAGATTCTTTCATGCATCAACAAGGTAGGAATTGAGAAAGAAATTTCTGACACTACAGCAAGGAGATCGGACTGTAGATGCCTATACTGCAGAGTTCATGAGGCTCAGTCGATTTGCTCCAAACCTGGTAGCTGATGAAGAGGAGCGAGCACATATGTTCCAACAAGGATTGAGGTATCATCTAAGGGAGCATCTAGCAGGTCATAACTATAGGACTTACTCGGAGATGTTTGAAGCAGCGTGTCGCCTGGAGCAAGTAGCCAAGGAAGGGAGGTCGGTGACATTTAAAAGGCCATTTAATTAGGGAGCAAGTTCTTCCCAGAGATTTGGAGGCCCTCCGGTAAAGCGACAAGCCGTGGTTAATAAAGAAGGTCCTTTAGTATGCAATTTCTGCAATAAGTCGGGGCATGTTCAGAAACAGTGTAGAAGAGTTTTGGGGCTATGTCTGTTATGTGGGTCAGCGGATCATCAGATAACTAATTGTCAGTCAAGGCAACAACCACCAGGCGGAGTTCCTTATCAGCCAGCATCGAGACCAGTTGTTGTGGGACCACAGGATCAGAGGACTGAAGGATCGAACCAGAAGAGATCCTTGGAGACACAACAACAAGCCTATGCCAGAGCCCAAAGAGGAGCAGGACAGAGACAGGGACATGTTAGACTAATGAATGCTGAGAAGGTTCAAACCACTGGGGGAGTCGTGGCAGGTACGATTTTAGTTGGCAATACACTAGTAACTGCTCTATTTGATTCTGGAGCTTCACACTATTTTATCTCTATCATGTTTGTTTCCCGCAATTCTATTGACTTTGAAATCTTACCTGTGGGGTGGAACATTAAGACTGAGAACGGTAATATCATGACTAATAAGGAATGTAGGCTATGTCTCTTAGTGATTAAGGGAAGAGAATCTTATGCCAACTTGTTAGTTATCAACGGAGGAGGATATGATATTATCTTAGGTATGGATTGGTTGAGTAGTTTCCATGAGGTGATAGATTGTAGGAAAAGAAGGGTAATATTTCAGATTCCTAGCTGTTTGAAGTTTGAATTTATTTGTAGAAGTCAATCTCTAGAACCAGCTAAATCTAAGGTGTCCCCAAAAGGAGGAGTTTTGAAGGCTATGGAAGTAGGAGAGGGAATGATCCCAGTAATATTAGAATTCTTAGATATATTTCTTGAAGAAATACCTTGACTACCACCGTAAGGGTAGCAGAATTTACTATTAATATTATCTCTGGAGCTGAACTAGTTTGTAGGCCATCTTATCAAATGGGAGTTGAGTTAGAAGAAGTTAAGAGAAAAGTAGATAAGCTACAAAAATTGGATTTTGTGAGGCCCAGTGTTTCACCCTGGGGAGCTCTAGTGTTATTAGTAAGAAAGAAGGATGGGAGTCAAAGACTGTGTGTGGACTATAGAGGTTTGAATGCAGTAACAATCAAAAACAATTATCCATTACCAAGAATAACTGATCTGTTTGATCAATTGGATGGAGCAATGGTATTTTCGAGGATAGATTTTCGTTCTGGATTCTATTAGGTAAGGGTCCGAACAGAAGATATTCCAAAAACTGCATTTAGAATCTGACATGGTCATTATGAATATTTGGTGATGCCATTTGGAGTGACTAATGCTCCAGTAGTGTTTATGAATCTGATGAACCATGTTTTTGCTCAGTATCTAGATAAATTTGTGGTAGTGTTTATTAATGATATATTAATCTACTCTAAGAATAAAAAAGAGCATGCTGAGCATTTGAGAACAGTTATGCAAACTCTTAAAAAGCAAAAGTTATATGGAAAACTGAGCAAATGTGAATTTTGGTAGGATAAGGTTACTTTCTTGGGTCACATAGTTTCAGGAGATGGTGTATCAGCTAATTCTAAGAAGACAGAAGCTGTAATGGATTGGCCTGTACCGAAATCAGTGTCGGAGATTCAGAGTTTTCTGGGGTTGGCTGGATATTATAGGCGATTTGTACAAGACTTTTAAAAAATCGCATCTCCTCTAACTAAATTGACTAGGAAATGAGTGGAATATGTCTGGACAGAGGAATGTAATAAGGCATTTGAAGAATTAAAATAGAGACTGACAACAATACCAGTGTTGGCAATTCCAGACAATTCTGGGGTAATGAAGGTCTATAGTGATACTTCAAAACAGGGATTGGGGTGTCTGTTGATACAAAATGGGAGAGGCAGTTGAGACCCCATGAGAGAAACTATCCAACTCATGACTTGGAGCTAGCAGCAGAGATTCATGCTTTGAAGACTTGGAGACATTATTTACTAGGACAGAGGGTAGAAGTATACACTGATCATAAAAGTTTGAAGTATATTTTCACTCAGAAGGAACTGAATATGAGACAGAGGCGATGGTTGGAGTTGGTAGCAGATTATGATTTAGAAATTAAGTATCACCCAGGAAGGATTAACATAGTGCCAAATGCACAGAGTAGGAGGCCTATAGTGGAGAGATTAACTCAACAGAAAGAACTTTTAATGGAGATGCAAAGAATGGAATTGGAAATAATTTTACCAGGAGGGACAGCACAATTTATGGAGATACAGTTGCAGTCACCATTGATAGAGCAGATTAAGCAGGCTCAGGTTGGAGATGAAAATTTTCAGAAATTAAAGAATAAAATAGAAGCAGAGAAGAGACCAGAAATGAAAATATACTCAGACAAGACTATTAGATTCAAGAAAAGATTATGGGTGCCAAAGGGGGAAATAAGAGATAGAGTTTTACAGGAAGCTCATATATCAACATATTCCATTCATTCTAGAAGTAATAAGATGTACAAGGGTATGAAAAAGTATTTCTGGTGGCCAGACATGAGAAAGATATTGCCAGATATGTATCTAGATGTTCTACTTGCTAGCAAATGAAGGCTGAGTATAAAAGGACAGTTGGATTGCTCCAACCATTAGTAATACCGGAGTGGAAGTGGAAACAAATATCGATGGACTTTGTTACATGCTTACATAAGGGCACCAAGGGCAATAATGCAATTTGGGTAATTGTGGACCGACTGACTAAATCGGCTAATTTCATTCCATTTAGAGTTGGTCAGTCAACAGAAATACTAGCCAGAAGATTTATGCAAGAAATAGCGAGATTGCATGGAGTCCCAGCCAGGAGTGTGTCAGATCAAGATATAAGGTTCAGATCACGCTATTGGGAGAAATTAATGGATAGTCTGGGAACACATTTAGATTTATCTTCAGCTTACCATCCACAAACAGATGGTCAAACAGAATGGATTATCCAAATACTTGATGATATGCTTAGGGCATGCGTGTTGGATTTTGGTGAATTTTGGGAAGACTATTTGTATATGGTAAAATTTTCTTATAATAATAGTTATCAGGAGAGTATCAAAATGGCACCATTTGAAGTTTTGTATAGGCGAAAATGCAGATCTCCATTATGTTGGGATGAGGTCGGAGAACGAAGTATTTTGGGATCAAAGTTGACTACTCAAGCAACAGAGCAAGTGAAGGTTATTAGAGAACACATGAATGCAGCTCAAGACAAACAAAAAGAAATGGGCAGATCAATATAGAAAACCACTGGAGTTTGAAGTAGGAGATAAAGTATTTGTTAATATATCCCTGATGAAGGGTGTGATTAGATTTGGTAAGAAAGGAAAACTCAGTTCAAGATACATCGGACCATTTGAGATCGTGAAAAGAATTGGAAGTCTTGTCTACCGATTATCATTACCGCTAGAGATGGAAACTGTTCATGATGTGTTCCATATATCACAACTGAGGAAATGTTTGGGTGAAGAGCACAAATTAGTAAATCTGTCCGAGATAAATTTGAAATCAGACCTAAAATATGAGAAGCATTCCGTAGCAATTATCGGCCGATGGGAGAAGGTCCTAAGAATAAAGTAATACCGTTAATCCTTTTTTCTTGGGATACATAATCACCAAGAGATTCAATTTGGGAGCTTGAAAGGGACATCAGAGTAAAGTACCCATACCTTTTCTCATGATCAGATATGTCAATTGAATTTATTTTTATATATCAGTAGGTACCCATGAATACAAAGCACGTCTTCTAATTTGAAATTTCGAGGACAAAATTTATTTTGTTAGGGGGTAGGATGTAATACCCCAAAATTCGAGCTACCTGTATTACTCTCTTGAGACCAGTCGTGCTGAATAAATCCACCGAAGTCAATTTTGGATATCGAAACAACTTTCGGTTAACGTAACTTTAAATCCATAAACCCAAATGACATTTGGTCTTCACAATTATTAGTTTTGTAATATTTAGGATATTTAGAGATTTTTCTTACGAGGCCAAAAAATACTCCCAAAATTGTTAATTTAATAATATTAAAATTATCCTTCTAATTACTTCGGAATTTCGGTTCATTCATTCCAGACATCGAAATAACAAACGGATAATTTTGTACTATTTCTCTCGTTGAGCACTATGACCTACATTAATTTGGTAGGATTCGGAGAATGTTACACGGAACCGAAATTATTAAATTTAAATAAATAAATTTTTTTATTTAACCCAATCTCTTCCCCACGTCATTGTTTGCTGTCAAGAGAAGCGCGAGTCGGTGGTGTGCTGTCGAGTAGAGAATAAGGGTGGCATAGAATAAAAATTAAGTGTCACACCCTCTCCCTTATCACTCTCTGCTTCAATCTCTCCCTCACTTTCTATTTTCCTTTCTCACTCTCTCTGTCAGCATCAACAGAGCCGAAAGAAAAAAATAAAAATAAAAATAAAAAGAGAAGAAGAAGGAGAAGGAGAAAGGGAAGAAACGAGATTTGACAAATCGAAGGAGATTAAAGGAAATCCGATGTAAGTAACACACTTCCCTTCTTCTATTGATTATTTTTCTTTTAATTATATAAATTTTTTTGATTGTATTGTTTAGAAGTAATTAATTATTGGCTATTTTGTTAAAATTAAGTTTCAATTTGGAATAGAAAATTTATTTTAGGTATGAGGATACTCACATTTATAATTGTGTACATTACAATAAATTTTGTAAATAGGTAAATAAATAAAATTAAAAATATAAGAAAAAGGAAAAGAAGAGAAAAGAAGAAAAAGAAGAGGAGGAAGAAGTAGCAGAGAAAAGAAACAAAGAGAGAAAAAAAAAGAAAAAAAAAAGGGATGGGCTGGGCCGAGAGAAGAGAAAGAAAAAGAAAAAGGAAAAAAAAAAGAGACATGGGAAACTGGGCCTGGCCTAGTCCAAAAAAAAAGGAAAAAAATGGAGAAAAGAGTAGTGGGCTTGGAGTTGGTTGGGGCCAGAGAAAAAAAAAGAAGAAAAAAAGAAAATAATAGAGACTGGACCGGCCAACCCAGCATAGTAAAAATATACAAAAAATAATAAAAGAAGTGGGATGGATTGGACTTGGGCCACAAAAAAAGAAAAAATAATAATAAATTTAAAAATAGTGGGCTTGGGTGTGGACTGGACAGAAAAGAAAAGGAAAAATAAAATTAAAATAAAGATATGAAAAAAGTGAGAATTTAGTGGGCTTGGACTTGATAGATTATATGATTGAGGGATTGGACTTGGGTTTAGTTTAGATTAATTGGGAATAATTGATAGATAGAAATACTACAGTATTATAACATTATGCACTAGGTTCCAAATTGGGTTATTGATTGACATTAAGAATTGAAGCAAATTATTGAAATAATTTTAATGATATGAATTGTGGTATAATTGTGCACTAACATCTATCATGCTATATTTCATGTGCTTTGATATTACAAGTCATGTGTCTTACATTTCATGTGCTTTGATATTACAAGTCATGTGTTTTAATATTACAGATCATGTGTTATGATACTACATGTCATATTCAGAAATGAAAATGCAAGATGTTATCATGAATTGAAAAACAATTAAAGACGGAAAAAAAAAGTAAACAAATAAATATAAAATAAAATTTTCATGTGTATAATTCATTATGAACACGGGGATGAGAGAAACTATATGATGGATAAGAGCCTTACCGTATAAGAATTGATTGTATTGTTAGGGCTGATATTCTTTTACTACAGCGGCCTGGGTGATTACTAAATCACCAATTGATAATTACCCAGAGTGGTATGTCTGTTACTGTAATACAGTACGGAAATTGATTGTAGTGCCTAGCGGCATGTCATGGTTCAGCGCCATGAATATTATGGCCGAGTCCTAGGTATGCACGGGCACTAATACGACAATGGAGAATATTACTATCTTATCTATTAATACAGTTTCTACAATTAAATTGGACGATAACTGAGACCAATAGAATATAAGATTAAATAGATAGAGTAGTTAATGTCATGTTTATTTAGTTATTGTCATGTTTATTTATTTATACATTTATTTATACTTGCTTTCATGTTTAATTTATATGTACACGAACAACACTAACATAAACATTGCTCATGCACACTTTTATTCTTGTACTATGTTAGTACACAATTTCTCTTTTTAAATGTGTTACTTGCTGGGTTTAATCCCCTAGGTTTTGAACCCAGATTTGGAAGGTGAAGAAGGAGATCCAGCCCCAGTTGAAAATCCATACTTCGTTGGACAGATCGAATGACAATAGGCAAGCGAAGTACCATCTAGGGAATTTTTGTATATTTTATTTATATTTCCTTTTGTCTGCGCACTACTTTCTCTCATGATTCTTTTGTGTTTATATTTAAAACAGTGTGTCATTTTATGTAATGAACTTTTTGCATAAATGAAATCTTTTCAGTTTCAAACATGTTATTTATTCATCTGATTGTGGCAGCAGTTATGGTTATTTTAAGATTCTGTGACTATTGGGTTGTCTAGTGCAAGTAATAAATAACGTCCTCCGTTTTGGAAAGCAGCTGAAAAACGGGGGCGTTACACCAGTTGGGAGAGAACTTCTAATGGTGGGCTCATTCGATCGTACTCAGATTCTCAAATACTTCCAATCCACTAATCACTTTACAACATGAGCACTAATAAAAATAATAACAACATGAATAATGGTAATAATATCATATTTGGAGATAACAACACAGACGATAATAAAGCCATCACGGAGGCAACGGGAGGCCCTTATGCGATTATCTACAACCTGATCAGACAACCCAGCCTTCTTGTATAGTATTTTTTGAATAGGGGACATTTCGAAATTAAATTTGGAATAGTTTAACTTTTGGGTAATTCCATGAGATGGATGCGGAGAGCCCATATTTGCACCTTTGAGAATTCGAAAATGTTTGTTCTACTATTAATCTTCAAAACATTACTACAGAGAAACTAAAACTTAAACTCTTTCTGTTTTCTGTAAAGGATAAAGCAAAGACATAGCTACACTCACTTCGTCCCAATTGAATAGGAAGATGGGATGAGGTCCAGAAAAAATTCGTAAAGAAATTCTTTCCTTCATATCGAACTACTTATATGCGAAAGTAAATTCTCAACTTTCGTCAAAAAGAAAATGAACCTTTGTTCGAGTGTTGGGATAGATTCAAAAATTTTCTACTCTCATATCTACATTATTGCTTCAAGATATGGATGACAGTTAATACCTTCTATCAAGAGTTAAACACTGCAATAAGTAATATATAGAAAGTATGCGTAATGGTGAATTTTTGAATGCTGATAAAGCATGGGGTTCCTAAATCCACTCGCCAAGAATTCATAAGTCTAGGAGACGGAGGATACTTCGGAAAGAAACCAATTAATAAAAAAGCCTCAGAATAGAAGTGGACTTATTAAATTGGGCAAATTGATGATATAGCTGCAAGATTAGTCACGATCATAGAGAAATTTAAAGATTTGCTTACTAAGGAAAAAAGAAATTGTTAGGAAAATAGAAGAAGTCCTTGAAGTTTGTGACGTTTGTGAGTTACAAGGACATGTAACTCACATTATCCAACTCTTACCCTTTTTAAGGAAGTACTTAATGAACAAGCTAACGACTTTAACATTGTTCCTCAACTAGCAAAAAACCCTTATTAACAAACTTATATTGTAGTTGGAGGAACCATCTAAATCGTCAATGGAAGCAGAATCCTCAACAGTAGTTTAATTAGCAAAACAAATCACCTACTAATTTGACACCACAATAATACGTCCAACCATTTAATCAACCTTTGGTGTACCAACCACCATTGAAGCAAAATCTTGAGGATAATATTACACAGATACAATAGAGACTGGATAAAATGATCCAAGCACAATAGTAGTTTATTCAGTCGTAACAACGATCAATACTAAGAATGCAATAACTTTTAGTGATATATGATCTGATATATGCCACCTTAATTCTGCTCTATGAACTCAAAAAAAAATGGTAAGCTATCATCTCAACCAGAGGCCATACTTTAGATAAAGTCGAAGGTATTAACGTTATTACTTCTACAATTGATGATAATATACATGAGATATCTACTGCAAATAGTTTGCAAAGTGGAAAAGTACTTGATGAGCCCATTTGAAAAAGAGACATTTAAGAGAAACAGGATAATGATTTAGCACAGCAATCTAAAGATGACAATCCCAAAAAATTAACTTTCACGACTTACAAGCCATCTGTACCGTTTTCCCAACATTTGAAAATTAAAAACATTAATGTATCTTATATCGATATTTTAGAACTTTTCAAACTGCTACAGATCAATATCCCTCTACTAGAAGCAATTAAGCTAGTACATTCATATGTAAAATTTTTGAAGGATTTGTGAGTAATTAAAAGATGTCACAATGTACATATGAAAGTATTTCTCACCGAGTAGATAAGTGCATTATTCCATTCTAATATGCCTCTTAAATATAAGGATCCTGGATGCCCAACTTTTTCGTGTGTAATAGGTCAACATAATATTAAGAAAGCTCTATTAGATTTGAGAGCTAGTGTAAACCTCTGACTATATTCAGTTTACAAGCAACTGGATTTGAGAGAATTTAAACCTATACCTGTCATACTACAAGTAGTTGATAGGTCAGAAATGTATCCTGAAAGTATCATTAAAGATGTTTTAGTGCAGATTTAAAATTCTACTTTCCAGTAGACTTCATAGTTATTGATACTGCACCTATACAGAATTCACATTTTCACATCCCTATTGTCTTTGGACGTCCATTTTTTGCCACAACTAATGCTATTATCAATTGCAAGAATGGTGTGGTTAAGTCATCATTTAGTAAGCTTAATGTTTTCAATGTCTCCAAACAATCAAATATCGATGTTGATGATTTGCAGGACATTAATTATATTGAAGAAATTTATGAGGATGGAGAAATTATATCATTGCGTATCTCTAATCTATTAGAGCTTGCATTGATAATGGATGATGATTTTCTTGAATGGCGCAATTCTGAAAACACCATTAACAACATGAAATGTTTAATCGATGCTCGTTGTTTAAATGTCATAGGATGGATTTCTAAAATAGAAGAATATGAAGAGTTACTTCAAAGTACAAAGAAATTAATACCATCTGATAACCAAGCCCTGATACATGAGCTAAAACCATTACCCAAGGATCTCAAGTATGCATTTTTAGAACCTAAAGAAACACTGTCGATGGTCGTCTTAGCGCATCTTGATAAGAATTAGGAAGAGCAACTACTTTTGACATGGCGAAAGTATAAAGGAGCTCTAGGATGGAATATTATGGACATCAAAGTTATGAACCCCCTTATTTGCACATATCATATCACTTTGGAAGATGGAGGTAAGCCAATAAAGAAAATGTAGTGAATGCTTAACTCTGCCATGAAGGAAGTGCTTAATGCCGTGATGTTGAAACTCCTTAATGTTGACATCATCTATCCAATAATTAATAGTACGCGAGTAAGTCTAACCCAAGTTGTTGCAAAGAAAAATGGGATAACAGTATTTGCAAAGAAGGATGGAAAGATAATACTCAGTTGCATAGTTACAATTTAGTGTATGTGAATTGATTATAGAAAATTAAATCAAGTAACACTAAAAGATCACTTTCTATTATCTTATCCTAACCAAATACTTAAGAGAGTTGCTGGTGCTAATTTTTTTTTTTTTTTTATTCAGGTTATTATTAAACTGAAATTGCTTTAGAGGACCAAGAAAAGACTAATTTTACCTATCCATTTGGCACAGTTGCATTTAGAAAAATACCAATTGGATTATGCAATGCACTTGCAACATTTCAAAGGTATATGATTAGTATCTTAATGACAAGGTTGAAGACTATCTAGGTGTTTATGGATCATTTTATTTGTATTTTGAGATAATTTCAAATCATGTTTGACTAATCTAGGTACATTACTATACAATTGCTAACTGAAGAATTTGATCCTAAATTGGGATAAATGCCACTTTATAGTTATAAAGGGTGTTACATTAGGTCACATTGTTTCATCTAAAGGGATGGAGTTAGATATGGCTAAAGTCGAGTCCATTTCCAAAATACTGATATTTAAAACTGTAAAAAATATATGTTCGTTCTTAGGACATACAGGTTCTTACAGAAGATTCATAAAGGATTTTTGTATTATTGCTAAACCTCTTTCTCACCTTCATGCGTAGGATGTGTATTACAAATGGATGTAGGCATGCCAAAAAGCTTTCAATATGCTCAACGAGATGCTCATCATGATTCGAATAATGCAACATCTGGATTGGCCACTACTATTTGACATTATGTGTGATGTGAGCAGTTATGCAACTTGAGTAGTACTAGGGTAACGAAGATACAAGAATCCCTATGTGATTTACTATGCTAGCAAAACCCTCAACGATGCACAAATGAATTATACGACAATTGAGAAGAAGTTTCTAGCTATAGTCTTTACTTTAGATAAATTTCGTTCATATATTTTGAGGTCACATGTGCTTATTTTTACAGATCATTCAATACTCAAATATCTCTTATTAATGAAGGATGCTAAGTCACGTTTAATCTGATGGATATTTCTGCTCCAAGAGTTCAATCTCAAAATCCTAGGTGTAAAGGGAGTGGAGAATGTGGTTGCAAATCAACTCTCTTGTTTGATATTTGATAATGATAAGATATCAATTAGGGAGTTATTTCCTGATTAGCAGTTATTTTCCATCAACACAACCTCATGGTACATTAATATTATTAATTTTCTTATTGTATGTGAAATGCCAAGTCATTGGAATATGCAAGATAAACGACGACTCCTATATGAGATATGTTGTTTCTTTTATTATGACCCTTACCTATTTAAATATTGTCTAGATCAAATTATTAGGCGTTGTGTGTCCGATAATGAGATCCAGAGTATAATTGCTTTCTGTCACAGAAGCTTGTGGGGGCCATTTTACGTCTAAAAAGATAATGGCTCATATTCTCCAATGTGGATTTTACTAGCCCACTATGTTTAGAGATATGCATGAATACTATAAACATTGCGAGTCATGTAAGAAATTAGTAGCACCGAACGGGAAGAATGATATGCCTCTAATATGTACTTTTACAATTAAAACATTCGATTGTTGGGGTATTGACTTCATGGGACCGTATTCTATTTCTAGTGAATATATCTATATCCTTGTAGTGGTTGATTATGTCTCTAAATGGATAAAAGTTGTTACATATAGCACAGCTATCAAATTTCTTGAGGAATGTATATTGACCAGATTTGGGGTTCCTAAAGTTATAATAAGCAATGGGGATTCTCATTTCTATAAAAAAGCCTTTGAGAATATAATGAAAAAGTAACATATTACACATAAAATTTCCACACTGTATCAGTGGAATGCTCTCCTAGAGATGAATTTTGACATACTATAGTTTCGGCAGATTGCTTAGCCCCATTCATCTTTGGCGCAAGAGCGCTCAATAAGTGAGCTATTATGTACTCTTTCAAGGGTGGCCACTTCTAGAAAAACCTCCTAGCTATCTCTGCATCTCTACCTCCTTCATTACTGAGAAGTCATTTAGGGGCCTTAGCTGGTAATCCGAGCTATTTTCCTCTCGACGATGAAACTTATGCCCCATCATCTTATTGGCTGACCATAGGCGGACAAGTTGAATTATCCAATAGGAAAATTAAGCAAATTTTAAAGAAAATGGTTAATTTGTCTAGCATAGATTGGTCGTTCTAACTCTACCAGTGCTATGCTTAAATATTTGTCCTTTTACTGTCTGTCCCAAGCCAGAATAAATGAGGAGAGTTATGGTAGGTCGATGATAACTAGTGTAAAATATTGTCACATAAAAATAAAAAATATTCAGAATGATGGAGAGATCGATAATGATGTTAACCATAAGATACAAGCTGGCTGGTTGAAATGGAGGAGTGCTACAAGAGTTTTATGCGACCATAACATTCCGATAAGCCTGAAATTGTTTTTTGTAGGATTGCTATTATGCCAGTTTTATTATATGGCACAGAATGATGGGCTATAAAGAAACGTTATTCATAGAAGATAAGTATAATAGAGATGCACATACTTTACTGGATATGCAGAAACACTAAGAGAGATAAAGTGAGAAATAAAGATATTTGTGCTAAGCTAGATGTAGCCCCTATCAATAAGAAGATGCGAGAAAATCGCTTATGATGGTTTGATTATGTGCAACATAGAGCTACAAATGCACTAGTTCAAAGAGGAAAGTTTATCAATATAGGACAAGTTAAAAGAGCGAAGGAAAGACCAAAGAAAATATGGGTGAAGATGATACAAAAAGTATGGATTCTAGAGCTTTAAATGAGGAGATATTACTTGATAGGTATGAATGGAGAAGGATTATCAATATGATCAATCCAGCATGATTCTCTTTTGGTTCATGTGACCTACTCCAAATACTTTGGATAAAAGGCTTAGTTGTTGTTGTTGTATAGATTGGTCATTTAAACTCGTCGATGCTTTTGGGCTTACAATATAGCATATATGACACCCTCAGGTATGTCTCCATATAAAATAGTTTATGAAAAAGCTTGCCATTTACCTATGGAGATTGAGTATAAATCATATTGGGTAATTAAGACAGATAATTTAGAATTCAATTCTGCAGGCCCATTACGAAAGTAGTAAATGACTGAAGTAGAAGTGTTAAGGCGTGATGCGTATGACAATACACACATTACAAAGGAAAAGATGAAAATATGGCGTAATCAACACATTTCATGCTATTGTTTTAACCATTCGAAAAAGTGCTTCTGTATGATTCATGGATTCATCTTTTTCTTGGAACACTGTTTTCAAAATGGATTGGATCTTTTGTTGTTAAAACCATGTATATGCATGGCGCAATTGATATTGAAAACTCTAAAAAAGATTACACATTTATGGTGAATGGAAAACATCTGAAATACTACTTAGAATTATGTGACACCCCAAATCACACTGGTGGATCCAAGTGTGGTCTCAATCACAGACATGAAATATAGAAGTGTGCAAATGTAAGATATATCACAGGTCTGAATCTATCTGTCATAATATCACATGTATGAATATACCAATATCTGTAAACAGATATATGAAAATAATAATAAATATGTATGTAAAAAGTTACTAATGTAGAGTCAAGTATAATATCGGAACAGAACAACATAAGTACTGAATATATATAAGAGTGTATGAATATCATGGATAGAAGTTGGAAGTAGGATAAATAAGCATATACAAGCCAAAATGATTACAAAAGTGATGAAGATATATAAGAAGTAGCTACTGGCGATTGATTTACTCCTAGAAATATGGATTCTTAAGTGGTTGGTCCTCCTCTTCCTCTACTATCATTATCTTGGTTAATAGACCTCTAGTGTAATAATTTCAAGGTCAGAACCCAAATAAAAATACAAATCCAAACTCATACCATGGTATTGAAACCATATTAGTGTAGCTTTCTAGTAGGAACAATATAAAGATTTATGTGAATAAATCATGAAGTATAAAGTATGCATAATATAACTTGAATCATGAATTACATGTTATGCAAAATATAACATTATTAAAGTATGCTAAATATAACTTGAATCATGATGTACGTGGATCAAGCAATAAGGTATACCATATAATAGAATCATGTGGTTTCATGTTATGAATAAATTAACAAGATTAGGAAAATAGATACAAATTCTATCCAATTAGTTTGGAATTGAATGATGGGAGAATTCATGTATTCTAGAAGTGTACCATGCATATATAGTACAACAGCTCAAGTACCGGTTTCCACACGGAACATATGGCACACGGCTAGGCAAATTGGATATCCCATTTATACCCAAAACTACAGATCAAGTATCGATTTTTAAATGAACTGGATGGCACGCTACTAAATGAATTAGATATTTCGTATATACCCAGGACCATGGCTCAGGTAATGGTTTCCAAACGAACTTGATGGCACGCTGCTAGGCGAATTAGATATCCCATACATACCTAGGATCACAACACAAGTACCAATTTCCAAATGAATTGAATGGCATTCTGCTAGACGAATTAGATATCTTGGACATACCTAGGACCATGACTCAAGTGTCGATTTCCAAATGAATCGGATGGCACGTTGATAGGCGAATTAGATGTCCCGTACATACCTGAAACCATGAATCAAGTTTCAGTTTCCAAACAAACTGGATGGCATGTCACTAGCTGAATTAGAAATAAGACTACAACTTCATTATTCATTTCCCTCATTCCCATAATGTTATATATGCTAAGTATCAATATGACATATGCAATAAGGGTACATGTTTCAATATCTATGTGAATATAAAACGACACGCACGATAATACAAGAGTAATACTGGTAGGTAAAAGAGTTATAGAATATGTTTACATGCTTGTGGTATCATTTCCAAGAAAGAAAACCATGTACAAGTAAAAGCATGTGTAAACAAACATGCATGCATGTATATCATAACACTAGTCAAGTTGTATATACACAAATATGGCATGTATGTTTAAGTATGAGCTATGATATGTTGAACTCACTTTGTATAGGTAATAACAAGAGTAATTGAATATGTACACATGTGTATCATATCATACGTCAAGCGGGACATACACGGACATAACATATATGCCTATATTGCCGCAATTCGGTAGACTGTCAAATTTCCATGTCCTGTTTGATAGGGTAAAAATGAAATTTAAGTTAAAATTTTGGTACAATTATAGAAAATTAAATTATAAAAATTATAAAAAATTAAATTATCTTTCTAATGAATATTAAATAAGCTTAATTGGAGTTTTAAAATAAAAGTTATGGTATTGTACTATGGACATGTTGCTAAAGACATGGTACAATAGTAAGGAAAAACTTTTAGATTTGATTTGACCCAGATAAAAATTAAATTGGAACCAAAGATATAATAGTACATGATTAATTTAGCTTCCCAATAAAACTTGAATGAGCTTAATTGGAGTTCTAGAGTAAAACTTATGGTCATTTTACCATGGCTTGCTACTGTTGAGCTGCTGATCTATGACAGCAGTAAGCAATGATCTTTCAGACTTCTCTAGGCTCAGTAAATAGCTAAATTAGTATTTATTGTAGTTACATTAATTGTACATTAGCATATTGTCATTCTGATGATACTAAAATGAGCTTAATCAGAGTTAAAATATAAAAGTTATAGTAGTTCTAAAATGGACTGCCATGTATGTCTGGACAACTATATGTTTTGTACACATATAACATGCACGGCATGACATGTGCAATGAAACTCAAGTTAAATACAAGTTTGAATATATAT
This sequence comes from Dracaena cambodiana, assembly GCA_036321105.1. Lineage (NCBI taxonomy): Eukaryota > Viridiplantae > Streptophyta > Magnoliopsida > Asparagales > Asparagaceae > Dracaena > Dracaena cambodiana. Next base: position 35,494,149 of record JAYEPQ010000007.1, read on the forward strand.
ATATATATAATATTGAAATTGGTTAATAATATATTTTAATATATTTTATATCATATTTGTGAAGATTACATCAAAATGTCACAAGTTTAGATGATTTAAGAGTGTATTCTTGCCTCTTGTTGAACCCAAATTGGAAAAGAACCTCTATTAATGCAATTACTCTTCAAAAGTGGAGAAATTTTTCAAGAATCACTCTAGGGAATAAGAGCACATGTTGGAGAAGGTATTCCCATGTTCGTAGAGAATATTGGAACTTATTTGAAGAAGGAAAAATTCAAGAACAAAACTCATTCTTAGGCTAAATATTTGGCTCATTCTCTAGGAAACGTAGTCACATTTCAATAGTGGATTTTCAGCTCATTCTCAGGCAAAATATTTGGCAATTTATTTGAGAAAATTAGAATGAAAATCATGATTGAAACTTTAAAGAGAAAATGAAGAGGAATATGGGAGGAAGAGGTCAGAGTTTTTTCAATTTTTTTTTTTGAATTTGTTTGAGGGTTTAAACTGCTATTGAAATGTGACTACTTTTCCTATTAAAAATTCTTAAACTTCATCTTAATTGCAAAATTACTATTGGGTCAAATTCAATGCAAAATTTGTCAAGGATGGATATTGGGCTGCTAGCGATAACTCTGAAATTGGAAGGAGGATAAAATTGGAAATCTTAATTTAATTTGATTATTTTAATCGAGTATTGTCCGAAAATCAGACAATCCAAAATAATTCAAGAAAAAATATAAAAAATAAAAAATAATAAGATAAAAGGTTCCCGCTCTATGGAATTTGAAATTGAAGACTTGATTGAAAGATATAACTCAATTTATTTAGTATCTATCCATATCTGTATCCGGGCTCCCGAATTGATATAGATGATACGAAATAAACTAATATAAGAGTTTGAGGATTAGCGTTATTACATTCTACCCATGCAATTAAAAAATTTCATCCTCAAAATTTAAACCCAAAATGAAAGTTTACAATAAGGTAATTGGAGAAGTACTTATTTAGTTATGAGTTTTAATGGGTATTGGGATCTCATTGTAATAGATATAGATATATTCCCGAATGTCATCCTTTCACACCGATGCCACTCATCTAGAGAGTAAATCCCATTTCTAGTGTTAATGATCAACCTCGAGTCTAAGATAATATCTGGTATGATATGATGGTTGATAAATGTAGATAATGTGAAGCAGTGTGATGTATCAGAGTCAAATAATATATGTGTAGGTACATAACCAATTAAAGTAGTGTCTATCACAACTTCTAGGTGCTCTGGAGCTCTGCTGTCAAGGTATAAGCTTGACCCGGTCTATGCTCTGGAGCTCCTTGTGTCTGAGCTCCATAGAAAGCTTGCTGTTGAGGTGGCACAATTCTCTGTTGATACTGCAGTGGCTGCGAAGGCCTCTAAGTCTGCACTGCTTGTCTCCGACTTCTGGAGAACCTCCTTTGTGGACATATCCCCATTTGATGGTTTGCAATGCCACAACTCAAACACAACTCAAGAGCTCTCCTGCACTTACTCTTGGTGTGCCCTAGCAACTGGCAATAGTTACAAATCAGTGTTGGCCTGAGTATAGGAGTCATATGGCATTAGGTGGAGGAACTCTGTCTTTCTCCTCCCACTTACCTGTTCCTGACGCCGAACTGCCACGAGGACTTCTGCATAAGTCTCTATAATTTTTATAGCTATGTGCTTTTATATCTCCAAACTCAGGTTTTGCTGGAACCTACGTGCCTATCTTTTCTTCAGCCACTAAGGTAGGAGCAAATTGCTGAGTCTCGAAAACTCAGTGGTATATGCATCAGCTGTCATACCCTCTTGCCATCGCTCTATAAGCCTCTGTTCCCTATCATTCAGAGCTACTAGTGGAAGAAATCTCACATAAAACCCATCCAAGAAAACCTTCCATGCAATCGACATCTCTAATCTGGCCTCCATAGATTTCCACCATTTCCTAACAACATCCTTGAGCTAGATCTTCATAATAACGATCTAGCTCTCTAGTTGTATATTAGCTGCCTCCAGAAGATCTTTCATGTCATTTAACCATTCATTCCCCCCAACAGAGTTCAAGTCCTAGAAAAAAGACGCGGAATGAAGCCTTCGAAATTCTGTAATATTGCCTATTCTATCATGTACTAGTGGTGTAGACATCCTCTCAGCCATTACAATTGCTTTTCTCTAGGCTGCTACTGACTCCTCCCGTGCTATCTTAAGTCCTGCACTGAGTATAAGCTCTCTCACCTGATCACACTCCCCACTGGAGAGCCTCCTCACGCTCAGAAGCTATTATTTCTTGATGATGTGGAGTCATTTATCTAGAAATAAAAGGATAATGATAGAATCAGGATCAAAAATAAAGAATGGGTTATAAATCAAAATAAGGAAACAAGAAAATATTAATGAATATTGTTTGTATGTATGTGCTAGAATCCTAAGGTCATTAGTCAAATGATAAAAATAATGGCTACTCTTATACCATTCTGTGATGCTCCAAATCATACTGATGGATTCGAGTGTGTGTCCCAATAATGGGTAGGATGGCATCGATGGGCACTCTTATTACCGGAGTGCATGAGGTCATTTTTCTCAAACAAACACAGACAAGAGATATAGAAATGTGCAAATATAAAGTATATCATAGGTCTGAATCTATCTACCACAACATCATAGGTATGAATGTATCAATATCCAAAAAAACATATATATAGAAATGATTAGTAATATGTACATCAAAAGGTTTCTCATGTATGTTTCCGTCGTTTGCAACATCAACAAAGAGTGCGGCCATTGCAAAAATAAAACAAAATTTGTATTTGATATTTGGAAATGCAATACTCTGGATGTTCTTTACTAATCAAGATGATTACAATTGAGAATTTTGGAGAATATATGATGATGGAAGTATGATCAGAGTGATAATTTTTTGCTTCCGTTGACTATCTAGTGAAGGATCTTTGTTGAACTGGAACTCAATCTGTATGATAATTTTGGATTTGATTTTTTGATCTTTTGTTAGCCGTGTACTCAGAGTGATTTTGTAGTTTGAACGATTATAATTGTCCCTTGATTTTTGGAAGATCATGGAGGAACTGCACCATGATCTAATTCTAGGGATAGTGGTGAAACGACACCATGATTTGATCATATTGAATAATCGTCTGCTAACGAAGATGAGATGTCTTCGTTAGCAGAGCTGACCCCTTTAGTTGGCAAGGTTGAAACATCTTTCTCTATAGAGTTGATTTCGGTCATTTGGTAACCATTTTGGATGTTTGTTTCTCCTTCGGTCTACCGAGGATGGAATGCCTTCACCAACGAAGTGGATTTTATCTCTTGGTGCTTTTGAGGCATTGTCCTGATTGGTGAGAAATATTGCTTCGTTTGGTGAAGTCAGGACTCCTCGGTTTGGTGAAGAAGCTTTCTTGTTTGGCGAGCCTAAGATCTTTTATATGGCAATAATGGTCATTGCTCTGACTTATATCTTTGCATTATGGCGTGCCACTTTTCTTTAGTTGGTTTCATCTTAACAGTGGGCAATCTTTTACCTCCTACAAGACCCCCTTCAAAGTTTTCGAATGGTATGAAATTTGTTGCCTTTCAAAATACTTTGAATTCCATATCTTCTTACTTTTGCAGGATTTCTAATTGAGATTTTTACTTTTTTTTTGAATTTCTATTTTTGTGGGCCCTATCTCCTCTTCGAGCTTCAAATTATTGTCATCGAGTTGAGAAGAAGCACTTTAGATCTGTCGTTCCTCTTTTGATGGAAATGACAGTTGTCACAGCTTTAAAAAGTTGTTCTGCATCTAATGCGATCATGTCGGCTGCTGTGGAAGATGATTACTCCTTTAAGCTTTTACCAGAAAGTATAAGAACCCTGAGTGATGATTTTGTTTTCTCTTCAGTTGGGGTTGGAGTTTCTTTGAAATTGTTCTTCTTCAACCTTTTAAAGTTTTTGAAAGGTTTGGTCTTCTGCATTCAAGGCACTGAAAAGAACTTCCAAGAGCAAGAAAGTGATTGATATGCTGATGGTCACTGCTTCTCCACCTTCTACTGGTAAAAGTTTGATTTTCTTTTTTTTATATCAATTTCTTAAATCAATTTAATGGCTATTTAATTTTCAAACCATTGTTTGGATTTTCTTTCCCTATTTTGTTGACAGCGATAACCTTGTGGTTATGGGGATAAAGTTTTCTCCCTTTTCACCATCACTGCTAATCTCTTATTTTTGTAGTTTGCCAAGTTGGGGAAACGTTTTGGCACAACAACCTGTTGAGGCTCTTGCTGGCTCGAATGTCAGTATTGGACTATAGTTTGAAGGGGACATATCTTTGTATAAATACCCTAATGATACGTACATGATTAACTTGATTTAGCATGATGATCCCATGACTCTACGCTAAATCATCACTACCATGAAGTTTGCCAGTTCTAACGGCGGAAAACTGCATAATCCATAGTTTATTTTTGGTGACATAGTTAATTTTGAGGATACTGAGGTCACCGAACCTACTCCCTGGTATTATGACCGAGAAGGTATAATGTATGCTCTTCCTCCTTTAGAATGCCATCACTATCTGTCATACTTCAGGACTTGCACAGAGGAGTGGCTGATGAGATGGATCTCACACTGAGGCATAATCCCTTCCAGTCGGGCGATTCGCCAAAGGGGGACATGACTTCATCAAGAGTGGTTCCTTGACCAAGGTGATGGGTTTACTCACATGAGTAATTATATGTGATATATCTATGACTAGGAACCGGTGATGATTAGTTTTAAGAACGAACAAACCAGATCAAGTTGTAACTATCTGGTAGTGAATTTTCACATACCTAGATGAATTAATACCAGTAAAACCAATTAGTGGGTGCGCCTTACTGACTTTATTTTGGGCAAGTAGGTGACTAGCTTGCGTGAGCTTGGCTTGTACCGAGCCATACGGGCTACCCAATACGGGATTGGTAACAACCCTTCACAGTTATTTGCATTGCTGAAGATGTATGCTCCATATTTTGACAGTTTCTTCACACCTGATAGCAAGCTTGATATCGAGCTCCATGAGATGTGGACTGTTTTAGAGCTGTCAATGGGAGATCATCCTTACGAGGAATATTTCCCAATGCCGTAGGAACTGGAGGTGCTTTAAAACCAGAACTCTTCACATGGTGTTGTGGGAATTGATTTACCATATCCATAATGGCATCGATGTGACAAGGTCGAAGGGATCTTTTGTTTGGCATAAGAAATGGGCAAAATATTTCTTTGCTAATCTTGCTAGACAGAGGCCCATTACTGTCAACGGTCCACCTTCGGTTGGAGAACTAAAGAAGCGTTTCGAACAATTTGATATTCCAGAGAAAGTGCTTGATGAATACGAGAAAGGTCTTGCTATAGGTACAACCCTTCTTAATTATCATCATTGGGCCAGTGTCGGCTTGTCACCTGGTCCAACTTTGGCCAGCTACTTTGCTTTGTAGTTTAAAAGGCGTGTAATTCCTTCTACACCTAAGGAGTGTCTAACATTGAAAGATCCTTATCATGTTGTTTTGCTAGCTAGTGGGCATTCCTTGGGCTTAGCCCCAGCCATGATCTATAGGATCTATGGGGATTGAGAGCTTTCTGGCAGCACTCTGCTAGCATTTTATTGGGGGCAGAAGTAGAGCCTACGAGTTGAGATGCTGTATGCTTGCTTAATGCCCTGGTTTGCAACCAACTATGAAGGGTTAATGACCAGTGGGATCGATGCTGACAAGGAGGGTCTTCCCGATCTTTGTTAGTTTGAAGGATAGCAGTGAAAATACGAATATATTTATGTAAGCAATGTAATGCCCCTTTTTAATTGCTTCCCAAATTGGAGAATACTACTTAAAATAATACTAGACAATTCAATAGTTATACATCTTGGAATAACCATAATTATTGCCACAACAGATGAGTAAATAACATATCTAAAACTGAAGTTATATTTAAAAAATCAAGGCTAATTACATGAAAGGGCATACTACTATACATATGTACAATAAAAGAATCAAAAGAAGAAACAGCGCCTGACAAAAGATGTGCTCTACCTTTTACGATAACATGCCCACAAATGGAAAAACAAAGATGGCCCGGTGGATAGAGTATAGGTACACATAATGGAAAGTTGTAGAAAGCAAAAAAAGGACCTGAGTCTTGTGTCGGAACTACCGACGTTGTTGGTGATAGACATAGATAATAGGTGGCCTCCTGAATTGATAATGATGAGAGCCCGATCCGGATCTAGTAATAACATAATGCCTAGATTCTTCAAGGATCAATGTCCAGGGTAAAGGTGGAATGAAAGGAATGGGTTGGCAGCTGCGAATCGCCTCCACTAAGCTCTGAATGTCTCAGTCGGTTTGATCAAACTCTACTTCTTTTGGCATGTCGAGCTGGGTTTGACACAAATTTCATACTAACTAAATGCATGCCCGATTTGGCCACAATGCAGACACTGAATCCTATATGCACTACTATCAGCCTCTGAACTGAATACCTGTGTCTGCATTTTGTATCTATAATCTAGGGTTTGAACCCTAGGAGATTAAACCCATCAAGTAACACTTAAAAGAAAGAAAATAATGTACTATCATAGTACAAAAGTATCAATGCATGTGGGAAAGTGCATTTTAGTGTTGGGCTTGAACATATAAAATTAAGTATGTAAACAGGTATAAATTAAAAAACAAACAAACAAACAAACATAAGAAACAACTACTCTGTGTATCTTGTTTGATGTATTATATTAGTTTTAGTTATCGTCTAAGTTAGTTGTAGAAACTATATTAATGGATGAGACAGTGCTATTCTCCATTGTCGTATAAGTGCTCATGCATCCTAGGTCCCCACCTCAATAGCATGCCGCTGAACCATGCTATACCGTTAAGCATTATTAATCACTCTCTGTACTATATTAAAGTAACAAACATACCACACTAGATATTTATTATTACTCGGTGATCCAGTATCACCCAGACGGCTATAATCGACCTTAACAGTGCAAAAATTCTTATATGACATGGCTACACTATAATGCTATATTTCATTCCCTTGTCATATCACTATATTTACTATCATGTCCATCACATATCATTCATGTTAGTATAATATGACAAGCACAAACAAGTGTTGCATGCCATGCTACATAATTTAGATTTAATGAAATGATTTAGGTCACCGATCCTACAAACTCTTATTCAATTCGAAATTGTTCGTCGCAAAAGTTTCTTCGCTTCCTTCCATTGAACACATCTTAGATTACAATAGAAGTGAATAAGAGATAAAAAGAACAAACGAGAGGATTTTATAGTTCAATCTCTCTCTTTTACAATGTGTTGTGGGATCTGTGGTGATGGGATCTATAGTAGTTCCTTTGAACGATCGGTACGTTGAAATCTTCTCTTTTAAAGATATCGGCCGACTATAGACGATCTTCTCTAGTTTTGATTTGTTCAAGGCTCTCTCGCGTAACTCGAACTTCTCAAGAACTCCAGAAAGAAGATGGTGATTTTCTCTGATCTTCACGAACTCAAGGCTCTGTGCGTAACTTGAATTCTCCAAGATTTCAGAAAAATATCTCAATTGCCGAAAAGAAGATCCCTAGGGTTTCACCAGGAAGGTATTTATAGCCCCAGATTAATGCAAGAGTTTCTATCTAAATAGAACTCGCATTCATCAAGGATTCCAATCAAATATTTTAGTTTTGATGGAATTCTGATTAGACTTGATTTGGATATTTGGATAGGCCCAGAATCATAATCTCAATCAATCTGAGATTCTGGTTATCTGCTTACGCAGAGCTTTAATTGCATCAAAACGCGGCGCTAAATAACCAAAATGCGGAGCTAACGCGGAGCTATTGATCATCTCCACGTTTCACTCAAACGCGAGGCTAATACAAGCCAGACTGCGGAATCGACGCGGAGCTATTAAACATCTCCGCGTTTTTATTCAAACGCAAGGTTAATATAACCAAACGCGGGGCTATCAAATTGGCTCCGCGTCCTGTTCTGGAAAATCCTTTTAACTTAGAAATTTTCACTGTCAACAGAACCCCCTCCAAAGTTTTCAAAATGGCTTAGGCTTCAGCAGATTTTGAAATACTTTAGATTCTTTTAACTGAAATGCGGAGTTAGAATACCAAGTCTATCTCGCGTTATGCTCACTTACGCGGAGCTAATCAGCTTCACTTCGTCTTCAGTGAAATAAGTAATTATGTCATTAATTACTCTGAATTTCTACGCCGAATACCAAGCGACGGAAATTCTATTTAAATAGAGCTCTCGGCTCATCTTCTTCTTCATCCGGAGATTTTAGAAGAGCTCTCAACTCCTGCAACTGAGTGAGCGATGTCAATGAGCGATCTTCAGTTGATCTCCCTTTAACTCTCCATAGATTTTTATCATTAAGATGTCGCTCCAGAAGAGTTTGGCTTCGTGTACAGCGGCCGGCGTTAATGTCAGCGGCCATGGAAGTAAACGCGACGGCGAACCAGTCTATGCAGCGTCTTCCGAAGGTAAAAACCTTAACTCTTGGGCTTCTAAGAACCATTCTTGAGATGTTTCGACTTGATTTAATCCAGCCAACTGTTTATTTTACCGGCGAGATCGCCATTCTCCTGCCGTAAGACTTAAAGGAGAAGGAGGAGTCATAGAGGAACTCTGTTCTTTTTCTACGCGAAGTTATCGCGTCATCCCTGCGCTTGAAACGCGGGGCTTATCTGACTAGTAGTCTCGATGAATCTGCGAGGCTATCTTTGATTAGCAGTCGCGATGAATTGCGAGGCTATCTTTGATTAGCAGTCGCTATGAATTGCGAGGCTATCTTTGATTAGCAGTCGCTATGAATTGCGAGGCTATCTTTGATTAGCAGTCGCTATGAATTGCGAGGCTATCTTTGATTAGCAGTCGCGATGAATTGCGAGGCTATCTTTGATTAGCAGTCGCTATGAATTGCGAGGCTATCTTTGATTAGCAGTCGCGATGAATTGCGAGGCTATCTTTGATTAGCAGTAGCTATGAATTGCGAGGCTATCTTTGATTAGCAGTCGCAATGAATTCCGAGGCTATCTTTGATTAGCAGTCGCGATGAATTGCGAGGCTATCTTTGATTAGCAGTCGCTATGAATTGCGAGGCTATCTTTGATTAGCAGTCGCGATGAATTTGAAAGAGAAGGAAAGAGCAGAAATAAATCTTGTCCCCCTTTACGCGAAGTTATAGCATCATCCTCTGCGTTTAAAGCGCGAGGCTATTTCTTCAACTGTGCGCGGAGTTAGCTTAGCTCCGCGTTTTCACTCTTTTGGAAACTCTGTTCCTTTTGCAGTAAGTCCAATCCTTTCTGAAGAGGAATGTATGCGGGTCCATCGATCTTCATCAGTAAAAGTAACTCTAAAGAAGTCAGACGCATATGCTTTACAACATAGTTGCAGGTTTCAAGCTCTGGCTCCGAGAGATAAACTCCTGAAGGAGCTGTAAATAGGGAGCTGCAGCACTTGCAGTTCAGAATTGTGCTTCAATGCAGCACTTCCCTTTCCTCTCGTGCTTCATTTCGGATGACAGATCCTAGTTGACATTTGCAGAGGAGATCTTTTGCATGTGAACCAGGGAACTGAGCTTCAACACCCCGTTGAGAAATCTGGAATTCTTTTGCATGTGAACCAGGGAACTGAGCTTCAACACCCTGTAGAGAAATCTTACTGTTTGGTTATTGATGAGTTGATCATGTAAAAGTTTTTGGGAGAGTTATAACTCCCTCTTTGTAATCTCTTGCTTCATGAATAAAGATAAATTATTTTCCTCTCTATCTGTTGGCTTCAATAATTTTGCTTGCTCAACAAACAGATAGTTAATAATTTTGGTAAAATAATCTAAGGCTCTTCTGCATAACTTAGATCATTAATACCTGAAGTGATCGGACAGGGATCATCTTCAACTTAGCCAAAAATCCAAGTTCTTCATGAGAACGCGAAGCTAAAATACCAAGTTATCTTCGCGTTTCTCGGAGTTGCGTGGAGTTAATATCTTCACTTTTTTCTTTATCACGCGAGGCTAATAGCTCCGCGTTTTGGAGAATAACTGACCAGTCATTTTCTCTGAAATTCGCACCGAACTCTAAGAGGCGGTTTCCCTCTTTTAAATAAAATCTCTATTCCTTTTCTTCTCACTTTACTTGAGAATTTTCCAGAAACTTAGAGATTCAGGCGATCACAGTTCAGGCGACCCGAGCTTCTTCCGACCGAGTTTCCTCCCGATTTTCAGTCGATTTTCCTCAGCAATGGCACCCAAAACTCGTGCTACTTCTCGCGCGGCTCCATCATCGGCAACTGGCGCAAGCAGTGGTGGCGGCGGCCATGGCAGCGACGCGCCAGCCCACATTTCGCCTATCGGGGGTAAGAATCTCTCCATCGAGACTCTTTAGAACATTTCTAGAGTGATTTGGCTTAATTTTAACTGATCAATCAACTCTTTTACCGGCGAGATCGCCATACTCCTGTTGTAAGGCTTGGAGAAGAAGAAAAGTCTCTGACTTTCTTCTTACGTAAAATTATCACGTCATCCTCGCGTTTTGAAGTGCGAGGCTATCTGATGTAGCAGTCGCGATGAATCGCGAGGCTATTTTGAGTAGCAGTCTCGCTGAAACGCGAGGCTATTTTAAGTAGCAGTCGCACTGAAACGCGAGGCTATTTTAAGTAGCAGTCGCGCTGAAACGCGAGGCTATTTTGAGTTCTGCGCGGTCTAATTTTTAGCTTCGCGCGGTGCTATTCTTAGCTTCGCGCGTTCTAATTTTTAGCTTCGCGCGTCCATACTTAGATAATTTTTCTGTCTTATAGAAACTTCTCTCACTCTGCTTTCTTTTTGCAGTAGGGTATTCGATGGAATCTCTTCCCCATAAGAATTACTTCGGCTTTGCTGGGGGTTCTGATCCCTCAGGCCAATTTCGCTTCACCACTATCTTGGCTTCATATAAGCCAGACCCGAAAGAGCGCAAGGAGAAGTTGATCAAGTATCACCCCACTACTGCGCGAGAAATCATAACCGATGCAGCCTTCGAAACTTTGAATAGAGAGGCAATGGAGAAACCCGCCTTCCTCTTTGGAGACCAGATGGATTAATCAGATGAGATCCTTTCTGAAGAGGAGTGTGTTTGGTTATATAACTCAGGCGAAATGCTGATGTTTCTGCCTAGAATGGCTCGTAGCTATCCTCTGGTCTATCTTCAGAGGCTGGCGATGCCTCGGGAATTAAAGTGGGGACTGACTCAAGAGCAAGATGGCGTCCCAACAGGCAAATTTGGTGCAAAAGGGGTTTATCAAGATAGTCCCCCCAGATGCATTACTGGCTTGCTTCCAGGCCGATTTGGCAAGGAGCTTCCAGTGGGAGAAGTCCTATCTCGTGCCCGAACTTTCTTAAGTGAGTTCCTGGCGAAGGATGGTCAGTACCCGGCTAGCGACTTCAGGATGCCTGGCTGGGTTCATTCTTCTAACAACATGTGGTGGGCCCGCCTCGTTCAGTACATGCTGGATTCCCACGAGCCCATTTTAAAGGATATTGGTTTGTATAAAACTATCAGGAATGTCCAATTCGGGTTTTCCCAGAGTGCCTATCATTTTTACTGCCTCTTGGAGATGTATAACCCTGAGACTTGTACTCTCTTTACACCAGTGGGTGAGCTAGGATTCGCTCTTCACGAGATGTTCGAGGTTTCCGGGCTTTCCATGGGTGAAATCCCCTATGAAGAGTATATCCCCACCACCAATGAGCTGAATATGCTACTGGCGAGGGATGAGCGCATCTATGCCACATACTGGGAGATGATGTGTCATTATTATATTTGCGCTGACTTGACGGGTGCGCGTAACCACGGTATCGGCCATAAGAAATGGGCCGAGTATCTCTTTGCCAATTTAAACTCTAAGGATAGCTCGGCCACTATCCATGGTCATTCTCCTGTCCCCATCCCAGAGATTGACCAACGTGTAGCCAGGGGCCATTACCGTCTGTATCATACTACAGACTCCAATGAGAACGGATATGATCCCGGCACTTCATTCAAGAGCTACCATTATCAAGCCCAGTTCCCGATCTCCAACAGAGGTCTCATTGCCAGGCTTCTGATGCTGTGGCTGAAGAGATGTGTCGTGCCATCGTTGCCCAAAGAAGCAATTGCGGTGACCGTGGTATATCCAGCGGTTCTTCTAGCATATGGCCGACCCCTTGGACTTCTTCCCGCCATGGTATGCAATTTGCAGTATGGACTGAGGGTGCTCTGTCGTGATTTCCTCCCCACTATTAAAGTCAAGGGGAAAGGAAAGGGCAAGTCGAAAGAGACTGCCCAGCCGAAAACTCCAAACCCTAGGGTGGAGATGCCCTACACCTATTTGATGGCGTGGCTCGTCTTGCACTGTCCTTCTTTAATGAGTGCACCAGAGCGTCGTTCGGGCGAAAAGTGCTTCTTTGTAGAACTGTATGAACGCTCTTCATGGAAGCAGAATTATATTTCTCAAATTTGGAAGACTTTTCGTAGTTTTCAGAATTATGAGATCTTCCGGTGTTTCCCTGACTTTCCCGGCGGAGGATATGGAATGAGGCTGAAGGATGCCATGGGAGCAGATAAGTTCACTACTTTATCTGCAGGAGCGTTCTGGTGGCTTCTCAACATCCGTCCCGGACACTTGGTGTATCGTCAAGATCTCGGGTGTCGGATCGAGCCATACACTCCGAATCGCTTTGCTCACTAGTTTGGATACTCCCAACTTTATGTGGGCAATCCAAATAAAGACCTCGCTCATGAGGGGAATTTATACGAAGGCGCTCGTGGCTGGTTCCATTTTGCAGCGGGCGGAACCGAGGCTGAATTCTCCTTGCCCCAGAAGGCGCAAGAATTGGCCATGACCCTCAGCTTCTGCAACTGGTTCAGTATTGCGAATGCTGACGTGCCCGGCTTCTCTCTCAATCGCAGTTGTTGCAAAGAGATTGAAGCCCTCTACATTAGTGTCAGGGTGCTTCTAGAGTGAGAATAAAAGGAATGGAAGAATTCCTTGGTGCCGTGGCTGAGCCTTCAGATGCCAGTGAGTCCGACGACGATGCCGGTGATGACGTTGACAATACTGGTGCTGGTGGAGCTCTCCAGCCTGTTGTCAGTCTTCCCTTGAGTCCAGCTCTCAAACGCCGCGGCACTTTAAAGAGAAGACCGGGTAAGAAGCAAAAATTGGCTCAAGGAACTTTGATAGCTCCCCAAGAAGTGGCTGTCAAACTTGCTTCAGACTTGTTGGCTTCGACTCTACCCCCAGCATCGGCAAGGGAGGATGAACCTGCTAAAACTCCAAGTGTTGTTGAGGTTTCGGCCCCTTTGGCTGTAGGGCCTGTGGCAGAACCTGTGGCGCAACTAACGGGTAGCGAGACGGGTACGTTATTGGAAACGACAATGGCTCCCCCTTCAAGTCCGACAACTGGACTTGTATCGCCTGGTATGGCCCTTAGCATTTTATCTTTTGCCCGTTATTACTTTAACGTAATACTGCTTTTCTGGTCTTCTGAAATGCAGGTGATCAACTTCTCTCGCCAATGCATTCGACTACCCAAGTAGAATCTGACGATAGGATGGACCATTCCGGCTCCGTTGGTGGTGTGGGTAGCTCTGCTGGCGAGTTTGCGGCTGATTATTCCACACCGGCTCCTGCCTCTGTTCCCTCTTCAATTCCCCCAATTGACGAACTGGGAAGTGATGAGAGAACTGAGATCATTATCGCAGCTGCTGCTAGGGAGGCTACGCCCTCTCCTAGCATGCCATCTCCAACGCCAGTATGTTCCACTGAGACATTTCTCACGGTCGTTGGAGTACCTTCTGTTTCTCAGTCAGCGATTCTAACGCCTTCTACTATAATGGCTGTTGAGACACCTGTAATTCCTCCAGCTTCTAATCTTCCAGTCGGGGATGAGGAGAACTTAAAGTTCTCATTTGAAGCTTCTTCTGCCATGGAGGAACTTCTGGTGGAGATACCCCCTCATCTTCTCCTGTTGGTGGCGCTCCCCGGGTGACTTGTATTAGCAGCCCTCCTTCTCAGGTTCCTGATTCCACCAGATCTGCATTGGCTTTACTGGCCCCGCATGTCATGAACCTGGTACAAGGACGGGCTTCTTCTTCGACATCGGCAGCAACTGCTCCCCTGCCCGTGACATCTTCCTTAGCATTACTTGCTTTGTCTGTTGGCACTGCAAATCCTCTTGAAGAACTTTTCAACCTCAGTGTCACCGATTTTACGCGTTTGCTAAGGAGATGTATCGAGATGGTCCTTGCTGGCCACAATTTCTTCAACATCGCACGTCCAATGTTATTCCGCTATCTGGAAAACATCGAAGAAATTGGGGGACGAGATCGAGCAGCTCCTTACCAGGCCCGTTTTGGAATTTTGGAAGAACAAATGAACATACTCAACACAGTTCGCCAAGCGGATGTTGAGTCGATTACTGGGATCGAATGGGCTCGTCTTCGGGCGGAGTTGGTTGCTCGTCGAGAGGAATTGAGGCGCCAAGAAGAAGAGTGGTCTCGAGCGTTAGCAGGGTTGCAGGCTAGTCGGGAATCCATTCTTAGAGGTTTGGATTTGGTGAACTCTGAAATTGAGGGGAGCCAGGCTGCCATTCTCAGCGCCCAGGAGGCTATTGCTAATGCTCGGGCGATCTTAGTAGAGAGCGAGCTTCAATTAGGGGAAGCTGTTAAGAAGCGGGAAGCGTTGATCCTTCAACGGGAGCAAGTTGATCAGCAGGAGACAATAAGAAGCCGTACTATGGAAGAGTCTCGCCAGCATCTCATCCAGCAAGTCGGAATGAATGATGATGACCTACTCCAGCAGGCTCAACACTCTGTAGAGGCAACTCGTCGTCGAGTGGTTGACGAAGCGATGAGTAAGTTAAAGTATCTCGGAGATCCATAGTTTTCTTTTATTCTTCATTCCTTTTTTTGTAATGAGAACTTGTAATAAAAGAAAGAATTTTATTGGTTCTCAGACTTCTTTTGTAACTCCATTCTTTTTTAAATGATGAATAAGGATAACTACTTTTTGATTCTTTTATTAGTTGGCTAGGAAATCTTCTTGCACAACAAATAACTTGCCATCAAGAATTAGCTTTCTCTGCGAAGCGTTCCAAGTCGTACTGTCAGAGGTAAGAATTTAACATGACAGGTTTTATGGGATTTTTAGCAAATCCCCAGCTATCAACGGGTTTGATTGGCCTTTACCAACTACCGTTTGAGTTGGGCTAGCCATGTTATTCCCCTCAACATGGTGAGTTGTCGAGGAATTAATCTCCTCTCCCCCTTTTGCCTTTAATCAGCATTGGGTAGTTAATCTCATACTCTTACCCCCAGTATGATAGGGTTGGCGAGAAATTTGTTCTCTTCCCATTGCCTAGTCGGCGTTGGGCAATTCATACTTTCACCCCAGTATGATGGGTTGGCGAGAAACTGGTTCTCTTCCCATTACCTAGTCGGCGTTGGGCAATTCATACTTTTACCCCAGTATGATGGGTTGGCGAGAAATTGGTTCTCTTCCCATTGCCTAGTCGGCGTTGGGTAATTCATACTTTTACCCCAGTATGATGGGTTGGCGAGAAACTGGTTCTCTTCCCATTGCCTAGTCGGTGTTGGGCAATTCATACTTTTACCCCAGTATGATGGGTTGGCGAGAAACTGGTTCTCTTCCTATTGCCTAGTCGGCGTTGGGCAATTCATACTTTCACCCCAGTATGATGGGTTGGCGAGAAACTGGTTCTCTTCCCATTGCCTAGTCGGCATTGGGCAATTCATACTTTTACCCCAGTATGACGGGTTGGCGAGAAATTGGTTCTCTTCCCATTGCCTAGTCGGCGTTGGGCAATTCATACTTTTACCCTAGTATGATGGGTTGGCGAGAAACTGGTTCTCTTCCCATTGCCTAGTCGGCGTTGGGCAATTCATACTTTTACCCCAGTATGATGGGTTGGCGAGAAACTGGTTCTCTTCCCATTGCCTAGTCGGCATTGGGCAATTCATACTTTTACCCCAGTATGATGGGTTGGCGAGAAACTGGTTCTCTTCTCATTGCCTAGTCGGTGTTGGGCAATTCATACTTTTACCCCAGTATGATGGGTTGGCGAGAAACTGGTTCTCTTCCCAATTCATATCTTTTAGGTCAGAGGCGCTTAATTACACATGCCTAAAAGAAAGATTGGTGGCTGTTCAAACTTGAGAACTGAGTACACCAGGTTTGGGTCAGAGGCGACAAACTGCGCATGCCCAAGAAAAGACTGGAGGTGGTTCAAACTTGAGAACCAAACTGGAGGCGGTTCAAGGCTCTCTCGCGTAACTTGAACTGGGCACTCCAAACACACCAGGTTTAGGTCAGAGGCGCCAAACTGCGCATGCCGAAGAAAAAACTGGATGTGGTTCAAACTTGAGAACCAAACGTACTAGGTTTAGGTCAGAGGCGCCAAACTGCGCATGCCTAAGAAAAGACTGGAGGTGGTTCAAACTTGAGAACCAAACGCACCAGGTTTAGGTCAGAGGCGCCAAACTGCACATGCCTAAAAAAGACTGGAGGTGGTTCAAACTTGAGAACCAAACGCACCAGGTTTAGGTCAGAGGCGCCAAACTGCGCATGCCTAAGAAAAGACTGGAGGTGGTTCAAACTTGAGAACCAAACGCATCAGGTTTAGGTCAGAGGCGCCAAACTGCGCATGCCTAAGAAAAAGAAGACGCGTATCTCCAAGGGTATTAAGAATAGTATTTTTTTAGAAATTTGCCATTGATTGGCATCATCATCCTGTCGCCGTCTTGATTCATTAAGCGATAGGCACCACTGGAGTATACTGTCTCCACAACAAACAGTCCTTCCTATTTGGGTCAAATTTACCCTTAGTCTTGTGGGTTAGCACCATTGGCCTTTTAACAGCCAAAACCAAGTCTCCTTGTTTAAAGGTCCTTGGCTTAACACTCTTATTGAACGTTCGAGATATTCGGGCTTGATACAACTCAATTTGTTGTTGAGCCCTGAGACGTTTTTCATCTAGCGCCTCCAGTTCTTGCAATCTTTGCTGATGGCGCTCTTCTGTCGTCATCCTTGTGGCTAAAGCCACTCTTAATGATGGTATCTGGATTTCAAGAGGCAAAACAGCCTCACTTCCGTAAACCAAAGAGAACGGGGTTGCTTTGGTCGGGGTGCGAACGGTGGTGCGATAAGCCCACAAACATTCTCCCAACTTTTCATCCCAATCTCGTTTATTGGAAGAGACGAACTTCCGAACGAGTTTGATGATCGTCTTGTTAAAAGCTTCAGCTAACCCATTAGCCGCAGGGTTATATGGTGTAGAAGCGATATCTTTGATTCTGAATTTATTCCAGAATCTGGAGAATCCCTGACTGATGAATTGCGGACCGTTATCATAAATGATCCATCGAGGGACGCCAAATCGGTAAATGACATGATGTTTGATAAACTTAATCACATCTGTCGTTTTCACCTCTTTCATGGGCACGGCTTCGGCCCATTTTGAAAAATAATCGGTTATTGCAAGAATAAACCGATGTCCTCTGGATGACGGGAGAGTTATTGGCCCCACAATGTCCATCCCCCATGCTTCAAATGGCCAACTTGCAACAGTATTGTGCAAGTATTCTTGGGGTTGATGAATAAAATTAGCATGAATTTGGTATGCATGACATCGTTTAGCGTATGCCATTCCTTCCGTGATCATATTTGGCCAGTAGTATCCTAGACTTCTTACACGGTCTCCAAGTTTAGGACCAGGCTGATGAGCTCCACATACTCCATCGTGTGTTTCTCTCAGTACTTCTTCTGCTTCTGCTTTTGATATGCAGCGTAGTAGTAGACCATCTCTCGACTTTCTATATAAAGTCTGAAGTTTATGGTCATAATAAAATCTTTGGGCCTTCCTCTTTATAGAGGTGGCTTCCTTAGGATCTTCTGGTAATATCCCATGTAAAGCGTAATCCACAAACAGAAATCGCCAATCACGGGGCTCTAGGGTTAGGCCTACTTGGCACACTTCTTTATTTTGAAGAAGAGTATCTGGATGAAGGAGCTCTCTGCTTTCAATGGTGATGCTTTTAACTTCACCTGGCGGGATTGCCAGTGTTACGGCTAACGCGGCAAGAGCATCTGCATAAACGTTCTCATTTCGAGATACGTGATATATGTAGAATTGTTCAAAATATCATGTTATCTCAATAGCTAGCTGATGATAGGGGATGAGGGCTTCATGTCTGACTCCATACTCACCTGTCATCTGATTGATGCTGAGTTTAGAGTCTCCATATGCCTCTAGATGGTTCACCCCCAGTTGCAGAGCTATTTTTAAGCCGATAATGAGCGCGTTGTACTTCGCTACATTATTCATGCACGGTTCTGTTAATGAGTAACCATTAGGCAATATATGTTTATGTGGGGATATTAGCACAACCCCCACTCCAGCAGCAGATCGTCTCGCGGCACCATCAAAGAACATTTGCCATGGTTGCTCTTTGCTAACTGTGTTGATCCCTGACATCTGTTTGGTATTAGACCGAATTGGGTGGTCTGCAAGAAAATCGGCAATTGCCTGTCCCTTCATCGCCTTTTGAGGAACAAAGTGTATATCATAGGGCGACAGTAGCAGGGCCCATTTTGCCAGTCGGCCATTTAAAGCCCCTGGTTTTGTCATCAGAATCTTCAGGGGATTAACCCGTGATATGACATGAATCGTTTGCCCAGAAAGATAGTGTCGCATTTTCTGAACGGCGAACACTAGGGCTAAACATTCCTTTTCAATCGGGGTATACCGTTGTTCGGCCCCAATCATTGTCCTGCTTAGATAATAAAGGGCATGTTCATGGCCGTGCTCATTATATTGAGCTAGTAATGCGCCTAAGGCATTATCCATGGCCCTCACATATATGAGGAAGGGCTGCCCGGGGATCGGTGCCATAAGAGCAGGAGGTTTGGTGAGGTATTCTTTAAGGTCGTCAAAGGCCTGTTGACATGCCTCATCCCATATGAAAGACACTCCCTTTTTCATAAGTTTTGAGAATGGCTGGCATCGTCCAGATAGGTTGGAAATGAAGCGTCGAATATAGGCGAGCTTTCCCTGTAATCCCCTTAATTCCTTAAGATTGCGGGGAGGCGGCATTTTGCTAATCGCTTTTACCTTTTCAAGGTCAAGGAAAATTCCTTTTGAGGTGATTATGAACCCAAGAAATTTCCCGCTGGATACCCCATGAATGACTTGGCAGGATTCATCTTTAGATGATGTTTCCTCATAAGATCGAAGACCACTCTTAAATCCTGAAGATGATCTTCTTTGTTTTTACTTTTGACTGCTAAGTCATCCACATAGCACTCCACTGTTCTGCGCAGGTGTTCCTTGAATATGACACTCATTGCGCGTTGGTAGGTGGCACCTGCGTTCTTTAATCCGAATGGCATCACCATGTAACAGTATACCCCCAGCGGCGTTCTGAAAGCTGTATGCTTTTCATCATCTGGGTGCATTTTAATTTGGTTATAACCTTAAAAGCCATCCATAAAGGACATCCTCTCATAACCGCAAGTATTATCAATCATCACATCGGTGATGGGGAGTGGAAACTCATCCTTGGGACATGCAGCGTTCAGATCTCGAAAATCGATGCATATTCGGATTTTGCCATTCTTTTTGCGAACCGGCACTATGTTAGCCACCCAGTCAGGATGCTGCTCTTCTCGAATGAATCCGGATTGTATAAGCTTGTTGACTTCAGCAACTATCGCCTCCATCAGTTCCGGTCGAACACGCCTTTGCTGTTGTTTGACAGGCTTAGCATCTTCTTTAATATTTAACCGGTGTGTGGCAATTTGAGGGTCAAGCCCAGGCATATCTTCATAACTCCATGTGAACACATCTATATACTCTTTGATAAGAGATATAAGTTCCTCCTTTTCTAAAGGAGTTAGTGTGTCGCTTATGAAAATGGGTTTCGGATTTTTTTCCGTTCCCATGTTAACTTGTATTAATTTGTCTTCTGTGGGCGGGTCACGCTGTTCAAAGCGGACATCCCAGAGAGTGTCCATATGCCTGGCCCAAGCATCATCTTGGACGTCAACTGGTTCCTCGTTGCTTTCTGGCGCGGATGAAACCATATTGACCGTCAAAGATTGAAACCAAGCACCGGTACTTATATCGAATCATGATCAAGTGAAGATGTTTCTTCTTTGGCCGAAGAACTCTCTTCATCTTTTAATGGTGAAGAAGGTGGGGTAGATACATAACCCAACCCCCTGCGGGTCTTCTGATAATAATCAGGACTCTTTCCTCTCGGTCTAAACGAGGGTATGAGATTCCGTCGCCCTTTTCCAAAGTTTAATCTCGGCTTCTGGGTAAAATTATATCCCATCTTTTCCATCATCTGTCGGGATCTTTGTTCATACATATGAAATTGGGGTGATGTTTGTTCATCACTTTCACTACTTTGTCTTTGTCGAGTCGACGTGACCACTTTGCCGAACATGATCGGCCTTTGGGACTTCTGTCGGGGAGGCACTTCAAAGAAGTGCCCTTGATCCTCAGTTATTTTTAATTGAGAGAGGAGGGAAGACCTGAGGGGCAAATGGTATGCCACCAGAACTTCAAGTTCGGTCAGGTTATCCACTTCGGTGGAGGTACAAGAGGGCTCCGATTCAGTAGCTACAGCATGCTCGTCGACTAACTTTACATTTTCATTAATAACCCATTCACTCTCTATTACATCCACTATATTATCAAAACTAAGAGTAAAATCTAGGTTGGGGTTAATTTCATAATCACCCCCATCATCCTCTTCAAAAGGTTCATACTCCGTGTCTGCCTTGTTACCACTTTCATCAGGGTTTTGAGGCTTGCCAGGATCATCATTGGAGATTTCATGAGCTGGTTTGTAGAGTGAAGCATCTATGAAGTAATTCTCCAGTCCTTTGAAAGGTTTCTTATCTGCAATTAGTGTCCGGACTTCTCCTTCCTCATTGCAATATTTCATGCATTGGTGAAGAGTCGACGGGACGATCATGTAAGCATGGATCCAAGGTCGTCCTAGTAGAATATTGTAGGAGGTATCTACATCAATAACATAGCATGCAACATCTGCCCTTAGATCTCCAATTTGGCATCGGAGTCGAATTTTCCCGAGGGGGCTGCTATTATTGGCGTTGAACCCATATATTGACGTATTGGTTGGTGTCAGACGATGGAGGGATATCCCTAGCAGCTGCATCAACCTTCTGGGTACGACACTTAGTGCAGAGCCCGGATCAATTTGAATTCGGTCCACTTTTGTGGATCCGACATATCCGGTGAAATATAAAGGCCTGTTGTGCTTTATATTCCTTACCTGCATGTCTTCTGGAGAGAAAACTATTTGTGGGACCTGCCTCCTCACTTGATGACAGCGGGGGCAAGAATCCTGTTCTTCATTAGCCGGCTCGACACTCTGAGCTAGGAATGACTCAGAGTCTGCCAAAGCTTCCCTTAACGCCTCACGAGTTGATTTTGACAATCGTAACAACTCGTATAGCGTTACTCGAGCTGGAATATTTGCCAGCTGAGTTATGATATCAAATTGGAAGGAGGTATTCTTAACTCCTTCGTCTCTTCGCCGATTCTTCTGGAAACTAACACCTTTTTGCTTTGCAGGATTAGTAGCTTCCGCATATATATCCTTCGGATCTACTCTGGTGTAGTCTCTAAGATATGTTTTCCCAGACCGAGTGCCGGAAGGGCCTGCCCCATCATGATAAATGGCCATGGCTTCGGGCTCCTCTTCAGAGTCTGTGGGTATTCCTGCAATATATTCATCCTTTATTTCCGCGGAGATAGCATTGCTAGTCCGCTTTTTCTTGTGACCCCCTGTGTTTATCCACTGCTCGTCTTCTATCAAATCGGGGTGAACCCACATAACTTCCCCTCTTTGGGTCGTTACAGGGACAAGTCCTTCTTGGGATTTGTTGTAAGGATCAAGATTCTTTGTAACTGCCTCACCCTTTGGGATCGGGGTCACTCCTGCGGGGAACTCGTGGGTTCCAA
Source organism: Dracaena cambodiana (assembly GCA_036321105.1). Classification (NCBI taxonomy): domain Eukaryota; kingdom Viridiplantae; phylum Streptophyta; class Magnoliopsida; order Asparagales; family Asparagaceae; genus Dracaena; species Dracaena cambodiana. The sequence continues at coordinate 35,516,243 of JAYEPQ010000007.1, forward strand.
CCACTATGGTTGCCATATTGGCAGTGACCTTCTTCTGCTCTTCCTTAAGTGTCAGAACCCCAGCTTCTATTAGTGCTTGGATTCTGTTCTTAAGGGGAAAACAATCCCGGGTAGGGTGCCCAACATTCCGGTGATAGAGACAGTAGTTGGGATCTTTAGTCTTACCAGTGTCTTCTGGCTTCTTGTTTTCCGGAAGTTTTAGCATTCCCTTTTTCTGGAGCAAGTGAAAGAGGACAGGTGTCTGTTCAGCTTTGAAAGTGTAATTCCTTTCTTGCTGCGGTCTAATTTGCTTTGATCCTCGCTGACCTTGAGACTTCGGCTCTGGCGGAGGACTGGCTTTCTGAGGAGCAGCTTCTGACGACATCGCTGCTTTCCCTTTATTCCTATTGCTGTTGTTTTGGGTATATGACTTATTACCCCCAGCATTTCTTGGCCCGCGGGACTCTTCAACTCGGCGAATCAAGTCTTCAGCTTGCTCTCCTTGTTTGAGCAGGTCCCTCCACGTCTTAGACTCTACGGCCCCCATTTTGAGGAGCACGTTGGTCTTAAGATTGTGTCGACAAGTCTCGACTAGAGTTTCCTGGATCATTCCGTGTTTGCAATGTACGGACTTCTCCCGGAACCTTTCTATGAAGTCTTTTACCGTCTCTTGTTCCCCTTGTCTAGTTGCAAGGAGGGAATGAACCGTAATTTCGGTATCATCCTCAAAGAAACGTGAGAGAAATAATTTCTCCACATCAAACCAGGCATTAATAGATCCTGGGGGCAGCTGCATGAACCAAGTAAAGGCAGGCCCTCGCAAAGTACTTGCGAATACTTTTGTCATAATTGGGTCATTACCCAATAGATGTCCTGCTTGGGACAAGAAATAATAGATGTGCTGACTAGGCGATCCCTTCCCGTCATAAGGCTCTAACTTGAGTTGCTTGTACTTCTGAGGATATGGTATCACATCCCATTCAGGTGGATATGGTCTCGAGACCCCTGAATCTTTCAACTCTTTTTTATGCATTAAAGTTTCGAGTTGAATTTGTAACTTTTCTATCTTTTCTCCATGCGGGTTATGGAAAGAAAATCTATCGTCATCATCATGCATCGAGTGGGCTTTCTCTTCTTGTTCTTCTTCATTCAGAGTTTCTTTGCCCTTTTTGGCATTATCTTCAACAAATCTCGATAGCATGACTTTAAGACCTTCAATCATCTTTTACTGCTCTCGAATCATTCTTTCTTGAGCTTCAAATCTCTGATTGATATCATCAGATTTATCTGCCATGTGAGATGCTGACTTCTGTAGTCGAGACGATGCAGAGGAACGAGGTGAGGCTATAGCTGAATTATCGCTGTCCTCATCGTAAAAACCCCCTGCGAGCCTCTTATAATTTCGAGGCGGGACGGCTCCTGATTTAAGTTGAGTAACACGATGAGGTTCTTCATCGCTCGATTCTGAATTATCATCCGTCTCTATAATTTTCTTCCCTTTTCCTACCATGTTGGAGGTTACAGCTCTCCCTTGCTTCAGGGAAGTGGTTCTCGTCTTCTTAGCAGGATTCTGGTTTGACTCGTTTAATCGGTCGAACACAGATATCCTGTTCTTGCTGCAGCTACAGTTGTCCATCACGGCTGATACCGCTGTCACAAGTTGCTGGCAATGACAGACAGGCTAAACCTGAAGTTGGTCTATGCCTCTCTTCTTAGAGAGATATTCCCTGAGATCAGCGCCTTTAGTGATAGAGTCAAGAGGTCCATTCAACTCTTGAGAAGACCTGGGAACCCACTGAAGCTTCTTTGTCTGATCAACCCTGACTCTGGGATTGGACCGATCCTCACGTGGCTTAGGAATAGCCTCGCGTTTCACATTGCGGGCCTGAAGAATAGCTCCGCGCTTATCCACACTAGCCTCGCGTCTCTTGCTGGCTTGGTATGTCTTTAGAAGTTTAGCTTCTGGAATAATAGCCCCGCGTGAAGGGAAGCTCTTACACGCTGGCTTATCTTTGCGATTAACGCAGATCATAGCTTCGCACCTAGCACGATTTTTACGACTGACAACTATTTGCCAATCATCCTCGCGTTCCTCGCGGGTATCAGAAGTCCTGTGTTTATTGCAAGTATTACTGGCTTCGCGTCTCTCGCTAGGCTCAGTAATAGCCTTGCGTGGAAAATCACACGCTGGCTTTGAAGGATTTTTATACTCGCGTCTCTCGCGAGTGTTGGGTATTCTGCTACTAGCGCAACCCTTACTGGCTTCGTGTCTCTCGCTAGGCTCAGTAATAGTCTCGCGTGGAAAATCACACGCTGGCTTTGAAGGATTTTTATACTCGCGTCTCTCACGAGTGTTAGGTATTCTGCGACTAGCGCAACCCTTACTGGCTTCGCGTCTCGCGCTAGGCTCAGTAATGGCCTCGCGTGGAAAATCACACGCTGGCTTTTCCTTGCTTTTAAGGCAAGTTGTATCTTCGCGTTTAACGCGGTAGAGACTGGTCTCGAGGGTAGCGCGAGCCAGTTTGCGAGAGACCATAGCCTCGCGTCCTCTAGAGTTAGCTCCGCGTCCAAGGCGGGCTTTGAGGTCTCTATGCCTCGCTCTCCGGTTCCTATTCCGGAGTTGGGTCCTGGTCAGTCCAGTCTCTAGATCTTCTTCGGCAGTCGGAAGCTCATCCTCGGCTAGGATTTCTTGTGTGAACTCCGGCTCTATAGCCGCAGTCTCCAAGGATCCCCGTCTCTCGGTGGATACCTTTCTACCCGTCACTCGGGCATTGGAGTACATGCGACGATAGTGCCGTGTCTCATCCAAGTCACCTGATCCGGAGGAGAGGAACTCCTCGTACTTCTGCTGGTCGATTTCAACGACCAGCGTGTCTACTTCGGATCCGATCAAGTCAACGTCCGATTGCGCCACTATTTCTTCATCAGTGAAAGAGATGGCTCCCACTGTGGTCGCCAGTTTGTTCGTCGCAAAAGTTTCTTCGCTTCCTTCCATTGAACACATCTTAGATTACAATAGAAGTGAACAAGAGATAAAAAGAACAAACGAGAGGATTTTATAGTTCAATCTCTCTCTTTTACAATGTGTTGTGGGATCTGTGGCGATGGGATCTATAGTAGTTTCTTTGGACGATCGGTACGTTGCAATCTTCTCTTTTAAAGATATCGGCCGACTATAGACGATCTTCTCTGGTTTTGATTTGTTCAAGGCTCTCTCGCGTAACTCGAACTTCTCAAGAACTCCAGAAAGAAGATGATGATTTTCTCTGATCTTCACGAACTCAAGGCTCTGTGTGTAACTTGAATTCTTCAATTGCCGAAAAGAAGATCCCTAGGGTTTCACCAGGAAGGTATTTATAGCCCCAGGTTAATGCAAGAGTTTCTATCTAAATAGAACTCGCATTCATCAAGGATTCCAATCAAATATCTTAGTTTTGATGGAATTCTGATTAGACTTGATTTGGATATTTGGATAGGCCCAGAATCATAATCTCAATCAATCTGAGATTCTGGTTATCTGCTTACGCGAAGCTTTAATCGCATCAAAACGCGGCGCTAAATAACCAAAACGCGGAGCTAACGCGGAGCTATTAATCATCTCCGCGTTTCACTCAAACGCGAGGCTAATACAAGCCAGACTGCGGAATCGACGTGGAGCTATTAAACATCTCCGCGTTTTTATTCAAACGCAAGGTTAATATAACCAAACGCAGGGCTATCAAATTGGCTCCGCGTCCTGTTCTGGAAAATCCTTTTAACTTAGAAATTTTCACTGCCAACAGAAATAATGACACCTAAATAAAGAGTAATGATAATATTAAATTTAAATGAAGTCTCGTATCTCCCACTTTCCTTACTACATTTTATTTAAATATTTTGTCACTGCATATTTAAATAAAACCCTATAATATGTTAGTCACTATACAATCATAAATACAATTTGAATAAATAGAGTATCTTCTTATTGTGACTTTATTTAACCAACACATTTAAACATTTAAATAAGTGCATGTGTTTATTGTGACTTTATTTACTTAAATAAATACAGTACTCAACACATTTATTTAAACAAAGCATTAGGTGAGAGGACATACTGCAAAAATAGAAATTTAAATAAACTCACATATTTAAATAAACTCACACAATCACTGGGTACAAACTTCGAGTGTACTAACCTTAAATTTAAATAAAATTTAAATGACCATGTCTGTATAATAAATAAAACTGAATAATCTAATTGTTCCTGTATTCATAAAATCAATTCAACATAAATAATATTAATTAATATAACTAAAAAATATAAAGAAAATTACTAAATTTCTTGCTTTCAAACACATCTTATGTGACAGATTGTTAGGGTTTTTATTTCTTAAGTTATTAAATATATGAGGTCATCGACAACTACACATTTAAATAATATTTAATAGTCCAAAATATTCCAATCTAAAATATAAAATTTACCATGAATATTTAACATAGTTGCACAATTATTAATGTTTGGTAGATCAATATATTTAAATTATATTATATTTAACATCAAGAAGTATAAATATTGCAATATATAAATATGTTGAAATTGACCCAATACGAATTTTGTTAGGTATGTTTAGAGTTTTGTGATCAAATTACCCAATAATCCAATTTAATTCTTAATATCAATTAATAGTCCAAAATATAAGCCAAGCATATTCATAAAATTAAATAAATTACGTGTACAAATATAAATTAAATAAATTTTCCAAGAACAGAATAAAGAATAGCAGTGTTACTTACCCTGTCGACTTGATTACTTGACTTCTTAATTTTTTTTTTTCTTATCTTCATTTTTCTCTTTTTACCCAAATTTAGTTCCTCCTTGGCTCTATGTGCCAAGAAAGAAAAGTGAGGGAGAAACTGGCATATGGTCTTGAATGAAATGAAGAGGATGTATTTATTAGCAAGTGGTAGTATTATAAAATTTTGAAACTTTTCTTAAGTTTTCTTTCTCCTTAAGCTACCAAGACTATCCCGTGCCACTCTTCTCTCTGTTGTGACAACATAGCAAAGCTCACCACCTCACTTTTGAGGTGTTGTCTTTATTTAATTTAATTTATTTATTTGTTTAATAATTTAATAATTTTAGTTCCGTATAACATTCTCCAAATGTTACTAAATTAATGTAGGACATAGTGCTCAGCGAGAGAAACACTACAAAATTATCTTTTATCATTTCAATCTCCAGAAAGAGAGAAATAAAACTCCGAAGCAATTAGAAGAATAATTGATTTGCATAAATTGAGAATATTTTTTGAGCTGACAGAAAAAATTCTAAAAACATAACTATTAGAAAATTAATAATCACGAAGACAAAATGTCACTTACAGTTACAAATTTAAAGTTTCGTTCACTGAAAGTCTTTTTGTTGTCCAAATTAACTCTCGGTGGCTCTAATTTGGCACAATCGAACTCAAAAGAAGGATATGGGTAAAATAAACTTTAGAATATAGCATTCTACCCATCTAATAAAAGAATTTCTTTATCGAAATTCTAAATTAAGACACATGATATTATATACGGGTATGTATAGATATAAAAATGAATTAATTAACATATATGATAATAAAAAAGATACGAATACTTCACCCTAATTTCACTCTCAAACTCGCAAGTACACTCTGTTGGAAATTGTGCATCCTATAAAATAAGAACCATAAGTAATATTTTGTTCTACAAAAATTCTCTCGCCAGCCAACAATCGCTACATGTCCCTTCTTGTATTTTTAGGCCCAATCTCAAATCCACCTCTAGTAGATCTACTACTCTATACTTTTTAACTAATCTCTTCCTTATTTGTTATGCATGAAATATATCATGAATGACTTCTATCTCTTATAGGAATGATAATATGTAGATATGAGTCACAATTTGTTCTCAAAGTTTTATTTTAGGTGGAGGAACACAGAAGCAAGATAGAGATTAATCATGAATAGCTGCTGCCAATTTGGAGTGTCACACCATCCAGATTAAATAATGGGTAAGACACAAGTGATAAATATTTTTGTAGAGTCCACTCCTAAGGTCCTATTACATAGTTGTAATAGAATATCGAAGAGAAATAAATCTCAACTATTACCATGCTGATGTAATAGAATTGCGAATACTAGATATACAAGATCTGGAATAAATTCATGACTAATTATAAAATTCAATCACACAAAAAATGATCTTATTGAGCGACTGCAATTGTTGGTATCAGAGAATAAGTCCCTGCAATTGCCTCGCCGACTCAATAGGACTCATGATATGCAAAAGGTTCAACACATGAATCACACTAGGATAAATTTCAGATAAAAAATATAAAATATTAAATGAGAATGAACAACGAAAGTAATGGAGTAAGACAATTGTCTGGAAGATAAAACTAAAATTGGGTAAAATAATCTAGCCCGATGGAATTTGTCTTCTTCTAGTATAGTTCGCCATTAATTTTTTTGTCCTCTACATTTCAACCTGACTAATTTAGCAAAATATTCAGCCTTCTAAGATCTCCTTATATCCCGAATATGCAATTTTCATCAGGTTGTTCCTTATCTACTTGTCCATTTGGTTAGTTAACTTGGCCAATTATGCTTAGTTTACCAAATCTATCAATTCTGATTATTGCAATTCATCAATATTTTTGTCCTAATCCTTTCTTTTCCTCAAAATATGCATATTCAAAGTCATACATCCTATAACTTAGTCTCCTCAATTTATTTTCAAGAAAAATTTTAGGTATGACATTCATTCTCCTTTTTCTCTGAAAACTTGAGGACAAGATCCAAATTAAATCACTCTTTAATTCTGTGTCAACACACATCCCAATTAATGATTTGAAGTATCACTATAAACTTTTATTTCTCCAAAGTTGTCTGGAATTACTAACACTAGTGCTATTGTAGGTCTCTATTTCAATTCCTCGAATGCCTTATTACACTCCTCCGTCCAGACATATTCCACTCATTTCCTTGTTAGTTTAGAAAGGGGATATAGTTTTAGTAAAATCCTGTACAAATCTTTTATAATATCCAGCTATCCTCAAAAAACTCTGAACTTCTAACACTGATTTTGGCATAGGTCAGTCCATCACAACTCTTATCTCCTTAGAGTTGGCTGATACACCATCTCTTGAAATTATATAACCCAAGAAAATAATTTTATGCGATCAAAATTCACATTTACTCTGTTTTCCATATAACTTTTACTCTCTAAGAGTCGGCAAAACTATCCTGAAATGCACATTATGCTCTAGCCTATTCTTGAAATAGATTTAGATATCATCAATAAATATCACCACAAAGTTTTCTAGATACTCAGCTATAATATGATTAATCAAATTCTTAAATATCACTAGTGCATTAGCTACTCCAAACAACATCACCAAATATTTATAGTGACCATGTCTGATTCTAAATGTAGTCTTTGGAATATTTTCTGTTTGAACTCTTACTTGATGGAGTCCGAAATGAAAATCTACCTTCAAAAATTATGTTGCTTTCCCCAACTGATCAAACAGATTGATTGTTCTCGATAATAGATATTTATTCTTGATTTTCATTGCATTCAAATCCCCTATAGTCCAACTCAATTTTTGACTCCCATTACTCTTTCCTTTATATAGTACTAGAGCTCCACAATGTGAAATACTAGGTTATACAAAATCCAACTTCAATAGCTTACCTACTTATCTCTTCATCAAATAATGCAATTCCTGTTTTATAAGGTGGCTGACAAACTAGTGCAGTTTCAGGGATAATATCATGGTAAACTCTACTACCCTTACTAGCAGTAGTATAGATATCTTTTCTGAGAATATTTTTATATTTTGACATTACCATAATCATTCTTTCTCTTGCCTCCATTTATAACTAGTAAGTTGGTATAAAATTCTCTACCATTAATTACTAAGGGATATGCTGGTAGAAGATTGGATCGATATCATTCTACAGTGGACCAGATACGAATCAATACTGAAATTTCAAAAATAGATATTTCAAATAAACATGATATGGTAGGATAGGCACAATACTGGATTTGATGATATTCAAAATAAAAGAAAAATTATCGAGAATAAGTAACAGATATGTTCTTAGTAGCAGTAGTTATCTGGTCTTCCACCTAACCCTAGGCTCTGATACCACCCTATAATGCCCTCATTTTTTGAGCTGCTTCACAGAATGGAGGATGCTATTTAAAATAATACTAACAACTAAACAGTGACATTGTCTTGGAGTAACCGTAACTACTGGCATAATCAGTGAGCAAATAACATGGCTAAAACTAAAGTTACATTTATAAAATACACGGTTGATTATATGAAAGGCCTCACTATTATACGTATGTATAACAAAAGAATCAAAAGAAGGAACAGTGCCTAACAAAAGAAGTTCTCTACCTTTTATAATCACATGCCTACAAATAAAGGCAAATATGGCCTGGTAGATAGATTATAGGTTTACATAATAAACATGGGAAGATGTAAGAAGCAAAAAAAGGACCTTAGTTTGGTATTGAAACGACAGATGCTGTTGGTGGTAGACATAGATAATAGTTGACCACTTGAATCGTTGCTGATGAGAGCCTTATTCGGATCTACTGATAACATAACGTCTGGATTCCTTAAGAATCATGTCTAGGATAAAGGTGGAATGAAGCGAATGGGGTAGCGGCTGCGAATTGCCTCCACTAACCTCTGAATGTCTCAGTTGGTTTGATCGACCCTACCACTTTTGCCATGTCGGGGTGGCCTTGTGCAAATATCACACGACTAAATGCATGCCCAACCTAGCTGCACTCCAGACACCAAACTCTATCTGCTCCTCTAGCAGCCTCTGGACTAAATACCTGTGTCTGCATTTTGTAACTGCAATCTAAAGTTTGAAATGCAGGGGATTAAATCTAGCAAGTAACACTTAAAGGTAAGAAAAAGATGTACTACGTAGTACAGAAGTATCAGTGTACGTGGACTTACTCATGTCAGTGTTGGTTGTGAACATATGAAATTAAGCATGTAAACATATACACTAAAGGAAAATAGGGAATTCATGACAAGAAAAGTTGCCACTAAATACATGATTGTTGTCACTAAAACTTTTTAGTGACGACTTTCATGACGACCTTTAATTCTTATATATACCTCCATTGCGAATGCTATCCTTGACGACTTTATGATCTTGTCATGAAAAATCTTTCTTTAGTGATGATATTTAATTATCACCGATATTTGTTGTCACTGAATATCTGCCTTTTGTGACAACGACAATTGTCACCGTATACAATATGTGACAAGTAAATCTCATCACTATAAAGTGTCTACTATGACAATATTCATGTCATTAAAACTCTTCCTTTTGTGACAATAGTCATGGTTACCATGTATATTATGTAATGATATATTATTCCCACAAAAACATATATGTTGTTAAGCGATACCCTCTTCTGTGAGAAATTTTGTTGTCACAAAAGATGTATAGTGACATGCAATATATGTTGTCACTAAAAACATATTTTGTGACAATTGTTGTAATCACTAACTATCCCTTTTAGTGACAATTTTTATCGCCACAATATATTTTTTTTAGTGACAACAATAGAAAATTGTTATTAAAGAAGAGATTTACTCAGAATAAATATTGTCACTTAAAAGCTAATTTAGTGACAACAATTATGTTACTAAATTTTTTTCAGCGACAACACATGTCACTAACATACATTTTCTGTGACAACATATATCACAAATACAAATATCATCACATTTACAGTAATCACAGTCCATTAAATATAATCAAAACTATTCTAATAACAATCACATATAATTTAACAACATATTATCAATAGAATATTTGAATAAACAAATCCAATAATAATAAAAAAACATGCATATAAAATAACATGTTTAATAATAGAAACATGCATATAAAATAACATGTTTAAGTATATTACAAATATTTAAAAGTTTTGTCCCAATGTTAAATAAGTTCACTATTACAAAAAATAAGCAGTTTATGCCCAAATACTAAATAATACTAATTAACCACAAAACAATTAAGATTTGGGTAGTTGCATAAAATTGAATAAAATAACCATACGTTCTTGAAACATTGAATCGAACTCAGCTTGTATTTCAGCTCGAATATGTGACTTTATTTCATCTTGTGCCTGAATTCGAAGCTCAGTTTGTACCTCTCTAATTGTTTCTTCAAACTCCATCCTCATTGCATTCTTGACTTCTTCAAATTCTTCCCTCATTGAATCTTTGACTTCAGTAACAACCCTCTGTACTTTCTCTTCCACATCTTATCTTGTTCTTTTAGTTCGAGGTTTTTTTCCTGCTCCTTTTCCACGGACATAACCTAATTTCTCTCCCAGAATACGAATCAAAATCTCATCATTAGTCATCTGTGGTTGACCCTCCTGTATTTGTTGTACAATAAACTGTTGTAGTTCGTCCCGAATTATGATAGAACCAATTATAGTTTCTATAATGGAAAACAAATCAACACTATTTTTTGCACTAACTTTCAAGAATAATGATAAAACTTTGCTCATCAAATAATGTTCGTTTTAATAAATGCAGCAACTACATGGACATAATATCATATGCTGAGCAAAAAAAAAAATCCCATCATTTGGAGTGTAATATTGCATACCAGTCATGTCCACTTTTTTAATAATTAAAGTACATGCCATGAACATAAAAGTCTAGAGATATTTAAAATGTGCATGTCTAATTTTTGTAATAATTAAAGTACATACCTTGAACATAATTAAAACTCCCATCAATTTGGATTTCATATATACAACAAGCCCACGTAGTTCACTAGAGGTACTTAAAAGGTACAATACTGACACAACCTTAGATTCCTCTCAACACAACATATACAACACACAACAAATATAACAAACACAACACAATACACATGAGTACAACAAATAGCAAAAAACAATAAAAATCACAACATGCACAATATCCATAATGCTTACAATATGCTCAACATGCATATATCCAACATGCCTACAAAATGCACAACATGTGCATATTGTGTGTGTGTGTGTGTGTATAAGCGACCAAACAAACTAGTTATCGAAAGGTAACACTAACCAAGTTTATAAGGTAGCACAAACCAATTATCTAAAATAAATTACAAACTAAAGCATGTTAGAAAAGTGTTGTTCACTAAAAGTGCATTCCCAAAGTTCATGGTTTTCTATATGTAGTGTATATAAAATGTTAAAAAAGACTTACATGGTTTTTTTAAGATTTTGGATCCGACCATTGTAAATCTCCATCTTTGGTCATTTTAGTGTGTTGTTTTAGCCAAACTTGATCAGGTGGTACCTTCTCCCCTCTCTCCGGATCCCTCTACAATAAGTCATTTGACTTAATGTCATAATCATAATTTTCAAGTATAATCCAGTACATAACTGCTAAGTTAATTATTATATAAAACTTACAATTGATTCTTCAATCTCAGCAAATGATTTATTCCTACAAGTATGCTTAGTGACCAGCTTTGCTCTATTCACTGAATTTCTTTTACTCCTTTTCTGCATTTCGAAAATAAATAGAAATTTATCAATAACGAAAATAACATTGATATATATATATATATATATATATATATATATATATATATATATATATATATATATATATATATATATATATATATATATATATATATATATATATATATATATATATATATATATATATATATATATATATATATATATATATATTTATATATATATATATATATATATATGTATGTATGTATGTATGTATGTATGTATGTATGTATGTGTGTGTGTGTGTGTGTATATATATATATATATATATATATATATATATATATATATATATATATATATATATATATATAATCATTCGATATAATAACATAACCTGAAATGATTCTGATGGAAAATGCTCTGTCAACTTAGCCCATCCTTCAGGTGAAATGTCATCAGAAGTATTGGCAAGTCTTTCTTTATCTATCTTGAATTGCTTATATGTAAAGTGTAGCCGACTCTTCCAACATCTATGTAAACGTTGCATAGTAGACAAGATGAAGGCTTCAAAGCGAAGTTCAACGCGTTCGTCAACCTTAAACTTTTCCTATAAAATTATACACCATGTTAAAGAAAATTCTAAAATGTGTAAACTACTAAATGATTATGTAAATTACAAACATATTATTAAATTTTTACCTTAACTTGCTGTACAATTTGGTCCCCCACAGTATTAACCACATCTTACAAAATGTTTACTGTTACTGGAGCCAAAGTTCTAACTATAAAACTACAATAGTTGACAACATCTCTAGCATTTTCCCCAACTGGTCTGAGAATATCATTTAGGATATCAACTTTCAATTTCTGACTAGATATTTTAGTTTTCTCATCAAGCCTATAGCTTTTATATTTTCCTCTGATTGCTCTTTTATTAGCGATGCAAGAGGTTGTGACAAATTTTGTAAATGTGTGAACAAAACAAATATGACTATTTTGATCAAACATATAATTATAGATATTTTTATACCTGCATTACTACAAGAGTGATAGTTATATACCTGCATTACTAGGAGAGTCTCTAGTTTGTTGCTCAATATGGTTCTCCTGAGGTAGTTGAGAATTTTGTTCCATTTTGAGATGCCTCGAGTTATCAATATGATGTTCAGCTTAACATTGCACCGATTGTCATAGCAACAGCCTTTGGCTTCTTATCTGCAGTTCCGATTGTAGTTGTAGTGGCGATGTAGTCTCATTAAGAGGAGCCTTGCCCTTCCCATTTAGAAGTTGCACCATATCCCCATCTTCCTCTTGATCCCATATTCTGCATATTGATAAGATTTCATCATTTTAGTAACATCATATAAATTAGAAGCATTTCTTTCAACAAAAGTAAATGATAGTTTGGACAACTTCTCACAAGTTGGATATAATGGAACATCGACATCTCCGAGTAGCCGGAAAAATCTTTTGACTTCTTCATTTGGCTCTTGAGGATAACCATCTTCATCATTTGCATCAACTGTCTTGTTTGAGTAACTGCATGCATTATGAATTATTCCAATCATATCATCACGATCCATATTATTATCTATAGATTCATCAACATTACAGTTAATATTTGGTGACTTCAGAGTTTCTTCAAACTTTTCCCCATTAGCCACCCAAACTTTATAAAATTTTATGAATCCCTTCTGAAATAAGTGAGCTCTCACGTCATGTTTGTATTTGTAAACTGTATTCCTACATTTGTTACATGGACAACAAATTCTGTCTTTAACTCCAGGCTAAGAAAAAGTATAGTTGAGAAATTCATCAACTCTTTTTATGTATTCAATACTTGCTCTATTGTTAATACCTATTCATATTCTATCTCCCATCATTTCCTACATAAGTTCAAATATAGCCATATTATACATTAATTAGGATGAAAGAAATATTTTAAATAAGAAGAACTACTTTAGATTTATTACTTTGATTAGTTTCAAACATATCAATTTATTTTTACTTTTACATCCATTAACCTCTTTAATTTAATATATTAGAATATTATTCTTAAGTGCTTCAGCTTGATAGCTTATAAAGATTTTTTAGGCATCACCCTTGTGAACCGGGCTTTTTTTAGGCCCAACTTCCTCTATGAAATATCTCAAGCCACAATTAAGTTTAAGAGTTGGAAAATTATAAAGGCATACACCAAGCACACATCCATTCTACATGCACACCCTTTAAGGGAAGAATCTATGGCTAATTATAACTAAATTCATTGCTTAAAAAAATATGTAATGAATGAATGACAACCTTATTTCTATTAAAAAAAGAACAGATTTTTGCCTTACCAAAAGGTGAAGCGGTCATGTGTGTAGCTTTTTAATTATTATATAGGAACAAATGGTTGCCAGTGGACAAGCTCTCTCTTTTAGTCTAAGTACTGGAAGAAACATATTAATATAAATACTTGATCATCTTATTAAATATAACATTATTTAAAGGTATATCATTCATATTCGTACTTCAATTCATATAATGAAATTTTTTAAGTAGAATTTATTTTCTTTTCATAACTCTTTAAAAGAGTTTTATTATAAACGAGCACCCAAATAAGGATGAACAGTCAACCGTTTAAAAAGCATGCATTATGAATATATGTACTATTTATTTATTGTATTGCGTGTATAGCAAATAAACAATATATGAAAAATAAAGACTATTTTAATCACAATCTCTGGAAGCATAAAAGCTATAAATATGGTGAGGGTTAAAGATAGTTGGAATCATAAATAAAATATGAATATATGGTAAAAAGTTCTTTAAGCATGCAATTTGCATGCCAAATTTCTAGTTACTATGGACTTGCATTATTTTTTTTATTTGTATAATATGAATTAATTTGGTCTTGTTTTAAGTTGTTGTGACATACTTGTGTTAGGGATGTCTTGAATCCATTCATTAAGAAATGGATTAACAAAGCAAAGGCAAAGAGATATTTGGATTTAGTCCTACATTGGAAATGTAATAATATGAACAAGTGTTTAAATATGTGTAGATAATTTATCCCCATTTTTAGATCTTTGCATTTCCCAATTTGTGGATGTATCCTTCAATAAAGTCGAATTATTAGTGGACTAGATGTATTGTAAAAGAAACCTTTAAAATATAAACATTCTAAATTATTAATAGACTGTGTGCATTAATATGATTAATGTTAGATTATTAATAAACTCCATGCATTGTCAAAGAGAATTTTAAAATATTAACATTCATTAAATTATTAATGGACTGCATGCATTAATATGTTTAGACTCATGACTCAAATAGGTTAATCATTTTGAGTCATTATAATATAAATAAAATTAGAAAAATTCATCCCCATTCATAAATCTTTATATTCTCCAATTTACAAATACATGTTCCAATAGAAACTGACCAAAAAAGAAAAAAAACATGTTGTTCATAAATCGTTATTAGTTTTCTTTATATGCAAAATAAATCTTATCCAATTGATAAGTACCCATGCTTGTTTCTTTGTTTTTTCTCTTTTATTTTGAAAATTTTTTAAAAAAACATGATTCTATACATAAAAGAATGCTAAAATGGATAATTTTTGAAGGTATGAGAAAACTAAAGAAACAAGTTTACTCATAAATATTTTCTTAAATCACAATTCTTTTAAAATGAGATAAACACGAGAAGAACAATATAATTGGATACTATTAAATACTTGGCTATATTTAATATCAATCTACTGACAAAATAATCAGCATTATCCATAGTGGTGTTTTTCGCTATGAATACAATCATATATATCATTTATACCGATTCCTTTGCATTCAAAATATTTTAAGCAAAAAAATTTTCCAAGTTACACACATCACATGTCTACTTCAATTCAATCTACTATCTGGAATCACAAACAAGGAGGAATAGACGTATCAGTATTAATTAATATTATTATTATTATTTGACAAAAAATAATTTTTTCAAAGAAAAACACAAAATCACTATATTGTTTGCTTTAAAATGCACTCAATTTTAAAATGCACTTAATTTTTTTCAAATAGCACATGATTAAAATTTTATAAGTAACGGATTAGAACAATGCATGATGAAACTCTATATAGTGAATGTGCAACGTGAGCATCGATTACAAAAAATAAAAAAAATAAAAAGAAGAAGAAGCGCACTAGATCATTAGGGCGATTCAATGAGCGAGAAGACGAGGGAGGGACGACTAGAGTTGGGGCGGGTCTCGATAACTTGCGTCGCTTGACCGCTGCCCCAGAGTTGGGGTGGGCTTGCGTCGCCATTGCGAGAGTTGGGGCGGGCTCACAGATGGCTTGCAAGGGCTCATGGATCTCACCGGCAACTTGCGAGGGAGCACGAAACACATGTGTTGAGAGGCGGGTCTCGCTGGGCGGAAGGACTCGGATGTGTGGTAGTCTCGTGGCGCTATGAGAGAGGGACTTGAGGCGGAGGGGTGGTGGTGTACTCGCTGGGGCGGGGGTGCTGCAGATCTTGGGGCAGTGGGGTCCTACAGTCTTGCGTCTGGGAGGTCATGATCTCGCGTCAATTTTCTGGAAAAAAGGAAATAAAAAACTAATTTAGAGATTACAGGAAATAAATTTAGGGATACTAGAGATAACCACATATAGGATACTTGAGTCAATTAGAGTCGGAAAGGGATACCAGAGTCAATTAGAGTCGTAAAGAGAAATAAATTTAAGATTCTAAATTTAGGAATATCCAATAATTTATTATAAAATCATTAAATTTTTGTGACAATTTTATCCATCACAAAAACCCATTAGTGACAACTATGTAATACTTATCATAAATATTAAAATCTAAATTGTATTTTATGACAACAAATATTTATCGTGACAAAAATTAAGAAATTACGATTAAGTGACAATTATTAATTTTTATCACAGAAACATACTTTTTAGTGACACAATTTATTTGTTTTCACAAAATTCTACCTTTTAATGACAATTTTTTCATTCCTCACAATAAAATCGTAACTGAAGTATAAATATGTGACAACTAAACCTTATTGTCACCAAAAAAAAAAAAAAACTTAGTAACAAGTTTTAACATGTTACCACTAAAAATGAAGATTACGTGACTAATACTTATTTTCATCACAAAAATACATTTAGTAACAAATTGTAACATGTTGTCACTAAAAATAAGGATAAAATGACTAATACTTATTTTCGTCACAAACAAATCCTAAACATTAGTAACAAGATTGATTTGTTATCACAAAATACTCTCGTTTAGTAACAATGTTTAATTCGTCACAAAAAACTCGTCACTGAAGTGCAATTTTGTGACAAACAAAAATTATCGTCACAAAAAATAAATATTTAGTGACAAGTTTAATATGTTGTCACTAAAGAATAGGATTACATGACGAATATTTCTCTTCATTACAAAAAATACTTTTTTGGTGACAAGATTTATTTATTGTCACAAAATGCCCTCCTTTCGTGACAAATTTTACAGTTCCACGAAATTTTTGACACAAAAGCCTAGTTTTCTTGTAGTGATATAAATAACAAACAAACAAACATAACGAAACAATTACTCCTTGTATGATGTTTATGTATTCTATTGGTCTCATTTATTGTCCAAGTTAGTTGTAAAAACTATATTAATAGATAAAATAGTGTTATTCTCTATTGTCATATAAGTGTCAGTATATCCTAGGTCCCATTCTCAATCGCATGGCACAGAACCATGTCATACCATTAGCCATTATCAATCACTTCTCGTACTGTATTATAGTTACATACCACATTGGATATTAATTATTACTTGTTGATCCAGTATCACTCAGACGGCCGCAGTCGACCTTAACATTGCAATAATTCTTATACGACATGACTCTTATCAGTTATATAGTTTTTCCACATCCCCGAGTTAAAGATACATTGTATACATGACTTATAATGACATCTTGACATGACTTGTTCCTTTATATATACATGTCCATTTCTATTATCCATGATATCATTAACAATTCATTATTCAATCATGTATACGCAATATTGCTATATTCCAATTTCTTGTCATGCCACTATATTCACTATCATGTCCATTACATATCATTCGTGTTAGTATAATATGTCATTTATAAACAAGTATCGCATGCTATGATATATGAACGAGATTTAGTGAAATGATTTAGGTCACTGACCCTATAAATTCTTATTCAATTCGAAATAAAGACAACTCACGATATAGAGTAATAATAATAATATATTTAAATGAAGTTTCATATCTCCTACTTTCCTTACTACACTATATATAAATACAATGTCACAACATATTTAAATACAACCCTATAACATGCCAATCACTATACAATCTCAAATACACATTTGAATAAATAGAATATCATTTTATTGTTACTTTATTTAATCAACACATTCAAAGATTTAAACAAGTGTGTGTTTATGAGACTTTATTTATTTAAATAAATGCAGTACTCAATATATTTATTTAAACAAAGTACAAGGTGAGAAGTAATACCACAAAAATAGAAATTTAAGTAAAATCACACACACGTTGGGTACAAACTTCTTGTGTACTAATCATAAATTTAAATAAAATTTAAATGGTCACTTATGTATAACAAATAGAACCAAATAACCTATTTGTTCCTGTATTCACGAAATGAACCCAACGTAAATAATATTAATTAATATAACCAAAACAAAATAAGGAAATTTACTAAATTTCTTGCTTTCAAACAAATCTTATGTGGCAGATTGCTTGGATTTTGATTTTTAAGTTATTAAATATACGAGGTCATCGACAACAACACATTTAAATAACATTTAATAGTTCTAAATGTTCCAATCTAAAAATACAAATTTTACTGTGATTATTTAACATAGTTTCACAATTATAAATGTTTGGTAGATCAATATATGTAAATTATATTATTTTTAACATCCAAAAGTATAAATATTATAATATTTAAATATGTCAAAATTGACCAATATGAATTTTGTTAGGCATGTTTAGAGTTCGGCGATCAAATTATCTAATAATATAGTTCAATTCTCAATATCAATTAATAGTCCAAAATGTGAGTCAAGCATATTCACAAAATAAAATAAATTACGTATATAAAATATAAATTAAATAAATTTTTCAAGAAAAGAATAAAGAATAGAGTGTTACTTACATGTCCATTTGACTACTTGATTTCTTGATTTGTCTTTTCTTTTTATCTCTTTTTACCCAAATGAGTTCCTTCTCGGCTCTGTGTGTCGAGAAAGAAACGTGAGAGAGAAACTGGAATGTGGTCTTGAATGAAATCACTTGCATGTGATCTTTAATGAAATGAAGATGATGTATTTATTAGCAATTGGCAGTATTATAAATTTTTGAAACTTTTTATGAGTCTTCTTTCTCCTTAAGCCATCAAGAGTACGTTGTGCCACTCTTCTCTCTGTTGTGACAACACAATAAAGCTCACCACCTCACTTTTGAGGTGTTGTCTTTATTTTATTTTATTTATTTATTTGTTTAATAATTTAATAATTTTAGTTCCATATAATATTCTCCAAATACTACTAAATTAATGTAGAGCGTAGTGCTCAGTGAGGAAAGCACTACAAAATTATCTTTTATCATTCCAATGTCTAGAAAGAGAGAAATAAAACTCCGAATCAATTAGAAGAATAATTAATTTGGAAAAATTGAGAATATTTTTTGCGCTGATAGAAAAATTTTAAAAATCATAAATATTAGAAAATTAATAATCACGAAGACCGAATAGCACTTGCAGTTACAAATTTAAAGTTTTGCTCACTGAAAGTCATTTCGTTGTCCAAATTAACTCTCGGTAGTTCTAATTTGGCATGATCGAACTCAAAGAAAGGATACGGGCAAAATAAACTTTGAAATATTACATCCTACCCATCTAATAAAAGAATTTCTTCATCGAAATTCTAAGGTAAGATAAATGACAGTATATACGATTGTGTATGGATATAAAAATAAATTAAATTAACATATATGATAATGAAAAAGATACGGATACTTCATCCTAATGTCACTCTCAAATTCACAAGTACACTCTCTTGGAACTTGTGCATCCTACAAAATAAGAACAAATTGTATTATTTTGTTCTACAAAAATTCTCCTGCCAGCCAACAATTACTATATGTTCCTTCTTGTACTTTTAGACTCGATCTCAAATCCGCCTCTAGTAGATCTACTACTCTATACTTTTTACCTAAGCTCTTTCTTAATTGTGATACATGAAATATATCATGAATAATTTCTATCTCTAATAGGAATGATAATATGTAGATAAGAGATCACAATTTGTTCTCAAAATTTTATTTCAGGCGGAGGAACGCAGAAGTAAGATAGAGATTAATCTTGAATAGTTGCTACCAATTCGGAGTGTCACACCATCCTGATTAAACAATGGGTAAAACACAAATGATAAATATTTTTATTGAGTCCACTCCTAAGGTCCTTTTACATAGTTGTAATAGACTGTCGAAGAGAAATAAATCTTAACTATTACCATGCCAATGTAATAAAACTGCGAATACTAGATATACAAGATCTAGAACAAATTCATGACTAATTAAAAAATTCAATTACACAAAAATTGATCTTATTAAGTGACTGCAATTGTTGGCACCAGAGAATAAGGCTCTACAATTGCCTCGCCGACTCAACAAGACTCATGATATGCAAAAGGTTCAACACATGAATCACACTAGGATAAATTTCTGTTGGAAGATATAAAATATTAAATGAGAATGACTAACGAAAGTAATGGAGTAAGACAATTGTCTGGAAGATAAAACTAAACTTGAGTAAAATAATCTGGCCGATGGAATTTGTCTTCTTCTAGTATAGTTTGTCATTAATTTTTTTTTGTCCTCTACTTTTCAATCTGACTAATTTTATAAAATTTTCAGCCTTCTAAGATCTCCTTATATCCCGTATATGCACTTTTTCTCAGGTTGTTTTTTATCTCCTAGTCCACTTGCCTAGTTAACTTGGCCAATTATGCTTAGTTTGCCAAATCTATCAATACTGATTATTGCAATTCATCAACAGTTTTGTCTTAATCCTTTCTTTTCCTGAAAATGTGCATATTTGAAGTCATACATCCTATAACTTAGTCTCCTCAATTTCTTTTCAAGAAAAATTCTAGGTATGACATTCACTCTTCTTTCCTCCGGAAACTTAAGGATAAGATCCAAATTCAATCACTCTTTAATTCTGTGTCAACACACATCCCAACTCATGATCTGAAATATCACTATAAACTTTTATTTCACCAAATTTGTCTGGATTTGCTAACACTGGCACTATTGTAGGCCTCCGTTTCAATTCCTCGAATGCCTTATTACACTCCTCCATCCAGACATATTCCACTCATTTCCTTGTTAGTTTAGTAAGGGGATGTAGTTTAGTTAAGTCCTATACAAACCTTTTATAATATCCAGCTATCCAAAAAAAACTCTGAATCTTTGACACTGATTTTAGCATAGGTCAATCCATCACAAATCTATCTCCTTAGAGTCGGCTGATACACCATCTCTTGAAACTATATGACCCAAAAAAATAATTTTATTCGATCAAAATTCACATTTACTCTATTTTCCATATAACTTTTACTCTCTGAGAGTCTGTGATGGAGATCAGGATTAGATCAGGATTAGATTTTATTAGATTAGATGTGATTTGATTTGATTAGAATTGGGATTGTATTAGATATTTGATTTGATTAGGAGTTTTGATTTTATTAGGATTCTGTTTGTTAGGGTTTCCCTATATATAGGGTTGTATGGAGTATTGAAAGAGATGAATAATATTTTGAGAATTTTTCTTGAGAAATCTCTGGCGTGGAATTCGCTGAGTAAAAATCTTTCTTCGTGGATTCGTGGAGAGTGGGCGTGGGCCTGGGTGGATTCCCAAATCCCAAAAGTTTTCCCCAATCAATCTTTTCTTCCCCAATTCCCCTAGAAAACCCTAATTTTCAAAACCCTAACCCTAATTCCGCTTCCGTCCTGCGTCAAATTGGTATCAGAGCCTAAAATTATTTTCTCCTCCTCCACCTGATCCTTCTCCACCTGATCTAGCCACGCTCATCCTCACCCTCCATCAACCAGCAAGAGAGAGAGAGACAAAAAAAAAAAAAAAAGATCTGTAGAAAAGAGAGAGAGAGAGAGAGAAAAAAAAAAAAAAAAAAAAGATCCGTAGAGAAGAGAGAGAGAAAAAAAAATAATAAAAAAATAAAAAAATCTACAACTCTCTCCATCCTCATCCACTCTTTCCTCTACCCGCAACAACCCACCCAAACAACCCCGCCGTCCTCCGACCAAACCCCCCAACAACTCCGTCTCCATCACCACCAAATCCACCGCCCCTCGTCCCACGGCTATCCACCGCCCTCGTCGCCATTCGCCAGCGTCCCCCCCCTCGTCGTCATCTCCGCCCTAGCCACCGCCCACCCCGACGCCGCCCTCCACAGCAGCCGCTGACAACGCCTCTCAACGCCGACGCCGTCTCCGCCTCTTCTTCTTCGTTTCTACCCCACTGCCGACCTCGACCCCTCCTCCATCGCCCGCCGCCCCGACAGTTCGCCGCCTCCGCCCATCCGCTCCAGCAACGCCGCCGACAACTCCTCTCCTCCTCGCCGTCCGCCAGCAACCCCGCCCGCCGACCCTCGTCGCCATCTCCTTGTCACCATCACCGTCGCCACCAGATCCACCGCCCCTCGTCACCATCGTCGACGCCACCGCCGCCTCCGCTCGCCACCGCCGCCCGCCTTCCGGCCGCTTCCGTTCCGGCCGCCTCCGTCCTCCCTCCACTTTGACAGCGGAGCTACCAGCCTCCGTTCCCCTCAACTGCAGCAAGAAAGGATTTGTTTAGTACAGCAGTACTCGCAGATCCGACCTACAGATCCCACTAACAGTGCAGACCCACACCCGCTGACAGTGCAGACCCGTTAAGCAGAAAAGTAGTGATTTGGAGCCCGTTCGGAGTCCAATTCAAGTCAGATTCGAAGCGTTGGATTCCTGGATTTATTTCCAACCATTGTGGGAGGATTTCAGCGCTTTTCAGCAGGCAAACCAACCTTGGAAGACTCCAAGGGACTACTACAAGTGCACGAACTTCTTCGGTATTTGGGTAATCTCTAAACTAACCCATTTTCTTCAGCAAAATTTTGCAATTATTTTGTGAAAATTCTGCATAAGATTGTTAGTTAGAATTACTAATAAATATTTGCCAACTTATTGTTTGCTGCATACACATATTTTAGGACTCATTTCCTTTCATTTTAAAAATTAGACCTTAGAAAAATTCTATTTGATCATATAGTGCACGCATATAGATTTGACTGAGTCTAGGATATTGCATTTGCATCCGCTTGTTTGATTGTATGCTTCTTCGTAACGGTAAAATGACCAACTCAAGTTCTAGTAATGTGAATGAAACGTTAGAAATCATGATGAATCAATTAAAAACGATCACAGAACAAATGGAACAGTTTAAAGTTGTTGATAAACGATTGGATGCACTAGAACGACACATGGAAGAGCAAAATGATCAATTATATAAGAATGGGTATAATGAAAGAAATTACGATAGAGGGCCAAGAAATCGGAACGAAAGAAACAGAGATGAGAGCATCCCTAGAACTAGACGTACTGAAGATGACATCACACGTAGAATAAAAATTGAAGCACCTACGTTCAATGGCACTCATGACCCTAAAGTCTTTAGTGACTGGCTCGCAGACATGGATTACTATTTCGATTGGTATGATATGCCTGAAGAGCGTAAAATACGATTTGCCCGGATGCGATTGACAGGACCCGCTAGGATATATTGGGCATCAGTAGAAAGAGAGTGTGATAGGTACCTAGATGCGATAGAGACTTGGAATGACATGAAAGCTAGACTCAAAGAGAAATATCTTCCAGTCACATTTAGGGGTCACCTTTTAGATAGGTTGCATAGTCTACGACAAGGGAGCATGACGGTCCAAGAGTACATGACTCAGTTTGATGAATTGACACTTCGTTGTGATTTGCGAGAGGACCGACATCAGGCGATATCTAGATTTCGTTCTGGACTACGTGGAGACATACAACGAGCTATGCATATCCATTCACGGAATATACGTTCCCTAGCTCAAGCTTGTCAATTAGCAGAGGATATTGAACATTCTCTCAAATTTTCTGCTGACCGTAAGTTCACTCCTAAAGCCGGGGAGCAATCCAGACGCCCTTCTGAAACTAACAAAAGACCTAACACCCAACACGACAAAGACTTTAAAGGTAAAACCGTAATGGGTGAGTCATCTAAACAGGGCACGAAAGGTGTAGAGTGTTTCAGGTGTCACGAGTATGGCCACATAGCTTCACAGTGTCCCACTAAAGTTTTACTCGTAGAAGGAGAACATAATGATGATGATGATCTTGAGGAGGAAGTATATGAACCAGTAGGAGACGCTAGTGAGTCAGACGAGGAAATAGTCATTTCAAATGTGCGCTTAAATGTCGTTAGGTGTCTTTACACTAAAACGAAAGATGAAGATTGGCGTAGGTCTAGCGTTTTCACTACATACATCACACACGGGGGAAAAAGCTATCGCGTAATGATTGACGGGGGTAGTTGTGTGAATATAATCTCAAGATCAGCTGTTGAGAAAATGGGTCTCAAAGCTGAACCCCATCCACAACCATACAACGTAACATGGGTAGATAAAACTGCTCAATCTATTACCCAGCGTTGTCTAGTGCCTATTCAGATGTCGAGCTATCAGGACCAGATTTGGTGCGATGTGTTAGATATGACCGCCGCACATATCTTGCTTGGTAGGCCATGGTTGTATGATTTAGACGTGACGAGTTTCGGCAAATCAAACACATATACATTCAAATTTAATGGAAAGAAAATTGTCTTGAAACTCGCGCCGCCTAAGTCTAGTGAAGAGAGACCGAAGAGCGAAAAAGTCACAGGACAGGTACATAAAAAGTCTCTTCACTTGGTCAGTCGATCACAGTTCCTCAAGGAGAGTTTAGAGGAGGGACTAGTGTACGCGGTAATTGCTTTAGGAGAGTCTTCTAATCCACCTGTCATTTACCATCCTGAGATTCATCAGATTCTCTCTGATTTTCAAGATATCATGCCCGATGAGTTACCTGATGAACTTCCTCCCCTTCGAGATATTCAGCATGCCATTGATTTCGTACCTGGTTCCAGTTTGCCCAATTTACCTCATTATAGGATGAATCCTATTGAGCACGCTGAATTGAGAAGACAGGTCAATGAGTTATTGCGGAAAGGCTTTATTAGAGAGAGTTTGAGTCCTTGTGCCATTCCCGCTCTACTCACACCTAAAAAGGATGGTAGCTGGAGGATGTGTATTGACAGTCGCGCCATCAACAGAATTACCGTCAAGTATAGGTTTCCCATTCCTAGACTTGATGACTTACTAGATATGATGGCTGGCTCTCAAATCTTTTCGAAGATAGATCTTCGAAGCGGATATCATCAAATTCGTATCCGCGAAGGTGATGAGTGGAAAACTGCCTTTAAAATTAAGGACGGATTATATGAATGGCTGGTCATGCCTTTTGGTTTATCTAACGCACCCAGCACATTTATGAGAGTTATGACTCAAATATTACGTCCTTTCTTAGGCAAGTTCGTTGTTGTCTATTTTGATGACATTCTCGTCTTTAGTCAAACCCAAGAAGAGCATCTTTCTCATTTGACACAAGTTTTAGAGACTCTCCGTAAAGAGAAACTATTTGTCAATTTGAAGAAATGTGCGTTCTTAGCTTCCTCTGTTCACTTTCTTGGGTTTATCGTCTCTAAAGACGGAGTAGCAGCAGATCCTGACAAAGTTAAGGCCATAAGAGAATGGTCTACTCCTAATACGATCCATGAGGCCAGAAGCTTTCATGGTCTGGCCACATTTTATAGGAGATTTGTTAGGGGGTTTAGTACCATTATGGCTCCGATCACTGATTGTCTTAAGAAAGGGGAGTTTCACTGGACTAAATCTGCTGCTCATGCCTTCGAGGAGATTAAGGAGAAGTTGACTACTGCTCCGGTTCTTCATCTTCCAGATTTCTCGAAGGTTTTTGAGGTAGCATGTGACGCATCAGGCGTAGGTATAGGAGGTGTTTTAAGCCAAGAAAATCATCCTATCGCCTTTTTTAGCGAAAAATTGAATGAGACGAAACAGCGCTATGATGTTTATGACAAAGAGTTTTATGCAGTAGTGCAATGTTTGCGTCATTGGCGTCACTATTTGCTACCAAAAGAGTTCGTGCTCTACTCAGACCATCAAGCTCTACGCTATATCAATTCCCAAAAGAGAGTAGGGTATCGACACATCAAGTGGCTTGAGTTTATTCAGGAGTACAATTTTGTACTCAAACACTGTGCAGGAACTGAAAATAAAGTCGCTGATGCCTTGAGTAGGAAACTTTGCACTTTACAGACAATGAGTGCAAAAGTTATCGGATTTGAGCGTATCATTCAAGACTATCCTACTTGTCAGGACTTTGGTGACATCTATTCATCTTTGACTCAGGATCCCCCTATTATGGTAGATGCCTTCACCATTGTTGATGGCTTCTTATTTCGAGGTACTCGTCTTTGCATTCCCAATACTTCTTTGCGCGATCATCTGATTTGGGAAATGCATGCAGGAGGGATTGCTGGTCATTTCGGTCGAGATAAAACTATCATTCTTGTAGAGGACCGATTTTATTGGCCAAGCATTAAACGTGATGTTGCACGAGTTGTGTCACATTGTCGAGTTTGTCAGGTAGCTAAGGGTAGGAAACAGAATACAGGGCTCTACACACCATTACCCATACCCTTTGCACCTTGGGAGCATCTTAGCATGGATTTCATTTTAGGACTCCCTCGCACACTTAGGAAGCATGATGCAATATTAGTCGTGGTGAATAGGTTTTCCAAAATGGCACATTTTATTCCTTGCCACAAGACTTCGGATGCCTCACATGTTGCACACTTATTCTGTAAAGAGGTAGTTCGTTTGCATGGTCTTCCTAAATCAATTGTTTCTGACAGAGATGTTCGATTCACAAGTCATTTTTGGCGAACTCTCTGGAAGAAAATGGGTACCACACTTAAGTTTTCCACTGCTTATCATCCGCAGACAGATGGTCAGACAGAAGTAGTCAATCGTAGCTTAGGTGATTTGCTTCGATGCTTAGTGGGCGACCATTTAGCGACGTGGGATCTTGTTTTGCCTATAGCGGAGTTTGCATATAATAGTTCAGTCAATAGGTCTACTGGGATGAGTCCATTTGAGGTAGTTACAGGATATAAACCTAGAAAACCTATAGACCTTCTTCCACTCCCCATAGGTGATAGGCCTAGTGCTTCAGCCGAGTCTTTTGCACAGCATTTGCATGATTTGCATGATCATATTCGTCGGCAAATAGCAATTAGTAATAATAACTACAAGTCTGCAGCAGACTCGCACAAAAGATTGCAGGAATTTGCAGTGGATGATGAGGTGATGGTTAGAGTGCGTCCAGAGAGGTTCCCGCCAGGAACCTTGAAGAAACTTCATGCTCGACGTATGGGTCCTTACCGAGTTCTAAAGAGAATTGGTTCTAATGCTTATGAGCTTGCGATCCCTCACAATCTCGGAATCAATCCAGTTTTCAACGTCGAGGATCTGACTCCATATCGTGCTCCATTTGACTATCCAGCGGTTATTCCAGATCTACCATCATCTGCTTCGCCAGGACGTCGACATTTTCCCATCCGCACACCGCCTCCTCCTGCTCCACGCAAGCATCACGTAGATCAGATTGAAGACATATTGGATGATGAGATTGTTTCGACTGCTGATGGTGGATATCAGCGTTATTTAGTGCGATGGCGTGGACGTCCAGATTCAGATTGCACTTGGTTGCGCACCGAAGAAGTCCAGCAGCTCGACCCGGATTTGCTTGATAGTTATCATCTTCGTCATTCACCGGTGGTTCATTTTTTTGAAGCCGGGGAGAATTGATGGAGATCAGGATTAGATCAGGATTAGATTTTATTAGATTAGATGTGATTTGATTTGATAGAATTGGGATTGTATTAGATATTTGATTTGATTAGGAGTTTTGATTTTATTAGGATTCTGTTTGTTAGGGTTTCCCTATATATAGGGTTGTATGGAGTATTGAAAGAGATGAATAATATTTTGAGAATTTTTCTTGAGAAATCTCTGGCGTGGAATTCGCTGAGTAAAAATCTTTCTTCGTGGATTCGTGGAGAGTGGGCGTGGGCCTGGGTGGATTCCCAAATCTCAAAAGTTTTCCCCAATCAATCTTTTCTTCCCCAATTCCCCTAGAAAACCCTAATTTTCAAAACCCTAACCCTAATTCCGCTTCCGTCCTGCGTCAGTCTGCAAAACTATCCTAAAATGTGCATTATGCTCTAGCCTATTCCTAAAATAGATTAAGATATCATCAATAAATATCACCACAAAGTTCTCTAGATACTTAGAAAAAATATGATTAATCAAATTCTTAAATATCGGTAGTGCATTTGCTACTCCAAACGACATCACCAAATATTCATAGTGACCATGTCTGATTCTAAATATAGTCTATGGAATATTTTCTATTTGAACTCATACTTTATGGAATCTTTTATGAAAATCTATCTTCGAAAATACTTTTGCTTTCCCCAGCTGATCAAACAGATTGATTGTTCTCGATAATGGATATTTTTTCTTGATTGTTACTGCATTCAAATCCCCTATAGTCCAACTCAATTTTTGACTCCCATCACTCTTTCATATTTATAGTACTAGAGCACCACAATGTGAAACACTAGGTCGTACAAAACCTAACTTCAATAGCTTACCTACTTATCTCTTCATCAAATAATGCAATTCTCATTTGATAAGGTGGCTTACAAATTACAAACTACTGTAGTTTCAAGAATATTATCATGGTAAACTCTATTACCCTTACTAGTAGTAGTCCAGATATATTTTCTGAGAATACTTTTAAATTTTGACATAACTATAATCATTCTTTCTCTTGCCTCCATTTATAACTAGTAAGTTGGTATAAAATTTTCTATCATTAATTACTAAGTGATATAAAGGTAGAAGATTTGATCGATATCATTCTACAGTGGACTGAATAGGAATCAATAATGGAATTTCAAAAATAGATATTTCAAACAAACAGGATATGGTTGGATAGGCACAATACTGGATTCAATGATATTCAAAAACAAAGAAGAATTATTGAGAATAAGTAACAGATATGTTCTTAGTAGCAGTCGTTATATGATCTTCCACCTAAACCTAGTTTCTGATACCACCCTATAATGCCCTCATTTTTTCAGCTGCTTTACAAAATAGAGGGCGCTACTTAAGATAATACTAGACAACCAAACAGTCACATGGTCTTGAAATAACCGTAACTACTGGTATAACCAATGAGCAAATAACATGGCTAAAACTAAAGTTACATTTATAAAATATAAGATTGATTAAGAAAGGGCTCACTATTCTTCGTATGCATAATAAAAGAATCAAAAGAAGAAACGGTGCCTAACAAAAGATGTGCACTACCTTTTATAATAACAGGCCCACAAATAAAAACAAAGATGGCCTGGTAGATAGAGTGCAGGTCTACAAAATAAATATGGGAAGACGTAATAAGCAAAAGAAGGACCCGAGTTTCATATCAAAATGATAGACGTCGTTGGTGGTAGACATAGATAATATTTGACCTCTAGAATCGATGTTGATGAGAGCCCGGTTCGAATCTAGTGATGACATAACGTTCGGATTCCCCAAGGATCATGTCTAGGATAAAGGTGGAATGAAGCGAATGGGGTGGCAGCTGTGAATTACATCCACTAACCTCCGAATGTCTCGATTGGTTTGATCGGACTCTACCACTTTTGCCACGTCGGGGTGGCCTTGATGCAAATATCAGACTAACTAAATGCATGCCCGACCTGGCTACACTCCAGACACCAAACCCGATCTGCTTCACTATCAACCTTTGGACTAAATACATGTGTCTGCATTTTGTATCTGCAATCTAAAGTTTGAAACGTAGGGGTTTAAACCTAGCAAGTAACACTTAAAGGTAAGACAAAGATGTACTACATAGTACAGAATTATCAGTGCACGTGGACATGCTCATGTCAGTGTTGGTCGTAAATATATAAAATTAAGCATGTAAACATATATAAATAACAAACAAACATAACGAAAAAATTACTCATTGTATGTCATTTATGTATTTTATTGGTCTCATTTATCGTCCAAGTTAGTTGTAAAAACTATATTAATGGATAAAATAGTGTTATTTTCCATTGTCATATAAGTGCTAGTACATCCTTGGTCCCATTCTCAATCGCATGGCACAGAACTATGTCATACCATTAGGCATTATCAATCAGTCCTTGTACTGTATTATAGTAATATACATACCATATTAGATATTAATTATTACTCGTTAATCTAGTATCACTCAAATGGCTGCAGTCGACCCTAACATTGCAATAATTCATATACGACATGGCTCTTATCAATTATTTAGTTTTTCCACATCCCCGAGTTCAAGATACATGGTATACATGACTTATAATGACATCTTGACATGACTCGTTCATTTATATATACATGCCCATTTCATTATCCATGATATTATTAACAATTCATTATTGGATCATGTATACGTAATATTGCTATATTCCATTTTCTTGTCATGCCACTATATTCACTATCATGTCCATTATGTATCATGCGTGTTAGTATAATATGTCATTCATAAACAAGTATCGCATGCTATACTATATAAACGAGATTTAGTAAAATGATTTAGGTCACCGACCCTATAAATTCTTATTCAATTTGAAATAAAGACAACTCACTATGTAGAATAATGATAATAATATATTTAAAGATATAATGAAGTTTGTCATGAAGAATTTTATTCATTCATAAAAACTAGACTAATGATGAGTCCACTACCATGGCATTTTCTTGTGAGAATTTTGATTACAGTTTGAAGAAAATCTGCATAACAAGCCAAGAACATTAGAAGAGTGGATTGAACTGCAAAAGAAAGAGCTCATAATACTTGATGATTTGAAAAAGCCATTTAAAATTGAGCTCATGATTTTGCCATAGTGAGTATATTTTTTTGACATTTAGATGATACAAAATACTTATCAACAAAGAAGATGCTCGTAGATAGAATATGGATAATAACAATGGCATAATCTTTAATATTGAATTTTTATTATTGAATAAAAGAAAAAAAAAGGTAGGCACAAACAGAGAAAAATAAAAAAAAAGATGGAGATGTTAAATGCAAAATAGATAAAAAAAAAATTAAGTTAATCCATATCAAGACATAAAATGATACATTATAAAAGTGGAAAACAATTAAGATGTCATAACCACTCTGTATTTTCTATTATTTGTATATTATTTTTAAAATTGTTTTCATCTTTATTTTGCTAACCTTGATTCGTGTATGAGGGTATACGTGAGTTTAGATATGGGGGAGGAGTTAAGAGTTTTTTATTTTCTCTCTAGGATTTTTATTTTCTTTTTGAGTTTCTTTTTTTGTCTTTAGGATTTCTTAGTTTTTGTATTTTTCTCTTCGGGTAGTTTTTAGGTTCTTTTTTTTTATTTTTGTTAAAAAATTATTTTCTTAAAAAAAATTTAAAAATAAAAAAATAAAGTATTTTCTACAAGAAATTAAGCTAATCATGAATAAAATAATAGATTTAGATTTGACATTTGATACGAAAATATATTAGATAATACATTTCAAATTTTATGAAAAAAAATTAAAATCTAAAAAATAGATATCCCTAATGGTAATTATTAAGTAATTATACATTTATTTCATTCGCTTCCCAATGATTTATTAGGTTAAGGATAAAAACTATAATAATTAAGTAGTCTTTTCCATCTAAAAAAGTAAAAAAAAAAAAAAAAGAAAAAATAATTAGGTGAGCCTAGTATTAAGGCAATAATCCCTTATAAATTAATAAATTTCTTAAAATTTACTAAATAATTGGGTATGTGTACCTGAACCATATGTATTCACACGAACGGTAAATTTAAGAAATTGATTATGATCCAAATATTCGGATATTTGCTCCTAAACAAGCATGAATATTCGCATGAAAGGTGAAATATTTATGAAAGAAAAAAAGTGAAAAAAGGCAAAAGAAAAGAAAACAAGAAAACGATATTTAGAGAAAAGATGGATAAAGAGATAGAGTTTCAGTCCAAAATCGAAATAAACTATCACACATGCACCTAAATGTATAGGAGTCAAAGAATTACATATTAGTTGGTGTTGAAAAATAAAATTTACATTTTTAATTAAAATAATCAGTATATTTGACATGATGCTTGATTTGGAATATCACTAATCTAAATGCTTTCTTGATTTCATACATTAGTAAGATTAATTGCAGAAAGTTCTAAAAAGATTTTTTCTTTTTTTTGTACATAAAATTTTATTTTGCTTCATTAGTTTAGGTATTTACATTTTTTTATTGATTTTTGCTTATCCTTGTTTTCGTTTTATTTATTTTTTAATCTCCTTTCCTTATGAATTTTATGGGTATATTACTTCAAACTCCTATGAAACACAACTCGTCCATTATGGCAACCTAGAGATTTAAGACATATTGTATATACCAAGTGCAATCACGATTCCTTGAAAGTAAGTTAAATTTTTTTTTGCTTTTAGGTCTAAATTTTGTTCGAGAATTAACAAAAAGAAGATGTGGGGTGTGATGAGTACTATATTTTGCATATTTTTATCCCACATTTTATCTATTATTTAATACAAAATACTACTCAAGTACGTTTAGAATGTATTTATAGGTAATAAAACATTTACAAGAAAGAGAAGAAAATGAGCAATTATGTCAAATATATAAATAAAGGAAGTCAATTATGACTAAGACAAAAATCTAACTGCAGTAGTATCAACTTCAAAAGCATTTTTCATAAACAAAAAGCTTGAAATGGGAAAAAAAATTAAGGAGAAATATGTAGAGCTCTAAATTATCTTCAAAATGGTACTAAAAACCGCTCAGTCGGAGTTCCTATACGAAAGTTATGGTCATTTTACTAAAATGTTATTGAATGGAAGGTCAAGTCCAACGAGTTACGGTTGTGTTGAATTTAATTTCATGTTTTGGATCTAAAAATAGTATTTTAAGCCATTTAATCTCTTTTATTGGTTTCTAATAACTATGAATTGGATTAGGATTATATATTTTGAGATCAGTTTGTCTTGGATTAGGATTAAATATTTTATAGTAGAGTTCGAGTTGAAGTAGAATTGTATTCAGATTATAAATACCCTATGAATCCTTGTGAATTTATATTACTTTTTTTATTTTTTATTTATTTAAAAAAATAGACATTAAGATCTGGAAAGGAATGGCCATCATACCTGAACTTGACCAAGCTTAAGTTCTTTATTGTAATCTTTTTATTGCTTTCATATATTACATTTAATTTCTTTCAAAGTTAGGATTTGATTTTTTCCATAATTATGATTTATTTGCTTGCTAGATTAGGATTTCACTTGTTTTTTTAGGAAAAATTAGACTTTTATTGAACATTATGAATAAAAATAAGATTTTGTTAGTTATGATCATGCATAGCTAATTACATTAATTCTAGGATGTAAATGAAGTTAGGTTAACAACTTTAGCATCAGATTTTCTCATCATCTTCCTAGCAAAAACTTAAAAATATGATTTTTTTCTATAAATAAATTAAAGAGATTAACTTATAGATGTAACATCTTTGATAGATTATGTTTAACTTTATTTTGTGATAATCTATGATTAGAATAGAGTTTGGAGTTTATTTATTTGTTTCTATTTATAGGATTGTTGATAGATATAATTTGAATTTAAGAAAGTAGTCATTTTTTATGGTTCATACTTTTACGATACTTGATAAATCATGTTTAGGAATGCTTAGTTAAAAATCAAATAAAAGATCAACTTTTTGACATATTTCGTAGTTGTGCATATTAAAATGATAGGAAAAAGAGGAAAAATTAATTGTTAGGTTTTAGACTAATGGATTTGGCATCTTAGGCCAACTTAATATAAGAAAATAACAAATCTTTTCAAATTAGAACTTCATAGTTAACTTTTTTGGACTAAAGAATTAGTGAGATTTGTAAAACACCTTAGATCTCTGTGGTATGACTTGTAAAGTGCTATAACCGGCACTGTATACTTGCAGTAGATTCACATCATCAGCAATGATATATATTGTTTGGACGAGTACAATTAGAACAAAATTGCAGAGTATTGTCAATAAGGGCATAGATTTTGTGACTTTATATTACATACTCAATAAATTAGTAAATTTTTATACCTTAGGGGCATACCACCGAGTGCAGAATATAGCTAAGTGCTAAAACTAATGTTCAACAAATGAACTTTACACAATATTACTGAAGGTTTGCAGGGAGTTATATCCAAAGTTGGGCTTATTGCAACTGCTTATGTGAAAGTTGACTAGGGATATAATGGATTTAGATAGATTGTTGATCAATGGATCAAGATATTCCTTTGTCATTGGGAAGATTATCTCATGGTTGCTATCTAGATATTCTGCTGGGTATCATATTCTTCTAGAGGAATTTCTTCAATGTCATATTGGATGTGCTTCTCAATATTCCTTTGGCGTTGGATGCATTTCTCAATCATATGGCTAATATAATATTTTGTGGAAGACAGCTTTCTTTCTAAATTAGATTGATGACATATAATTGGGAAGAATTGAGAGGAGCAAACTCATCCTTATAATGGTTTTGCCCTGATACCTTTTCGGTGAGCTCCATTTTCTTTCTCGTTCCTTTTCTTATCAGTCTGAGGATTCTTTTGTTCTTCAAGAGTTACAGTTTTTGAAGATCATCTCGAACTCTTTTTAAAGCAATGTATTTGTCAATACACTAAAAGAGTTTGTCCATAGAAGTTGGCTTGTGCCTTCCAACAAAGAGCCTGAGAAGAGAGTAGCAATTACAATTAACTAGTGTTGCAAATGCAATAGTAGGTGAATAGTTCTCTGTTTGGAACCTAGCTTTGTTTAATTATTTTAATAAAGCTATGAGGGGCTTGCCATGCTTTTACTCAATATTAAGGAGAGGCACCATGGCCCTCTTGGCATTCTTGCTTGTCAAGTGATATTAGTGAAAGCCTATCATAGCTGATGGAATTTCTTGATCGAACTTAGGGAAGGTTGTACCAAACACTTGCCCTTTCTCAGAAGTCATGGCTAAGGCAAAGCATATGACTTCATCCATTGCCTCTTGCAGGTACATGGCAGTTTGATTATTGGTGATATAATCGATGGGATCAGTGGTACTGTCATACTTTCTGCCTTGGCTGGAAAGCATGAATTTCAATTTCTTCCGATATATCGAACTACAAAGACGCTCACAATAACCAACAGCTTGTCACTATGAAAGAGTATGTTTTTCCCTCTAGTAGTAGGAGGAGGAGATTTCACTATTAAAGTCACTATGTTTTAGCTTGTGCTGAGGGAATTGATAGGCTAGGGGTTGATCTTCTTGTCCGCTGGGTGTCCTTAAAGACCTTCATCCAAGAGTGGTTGTTTCTAAGTGGTTCGAATCTCATGAAGAGCTTAAACGAACTCAAACATCATATCCACCAAGATTTGGAGTTGAGCTTGATTGACTGAGATATCTAGACCCACTTACAGTATAGCATTCTTTATTTGGGTTGACTTCTCCTGAGGGGAGCTTTTTCCTGAAGTGTGCATTCACCATAAAATGTTATCTTCTCATAGATGGTGCTAATTATTGATGTTCATTCCGATTAACTATACTCGCTCTCAATTGTAGTGATTATGTAGAGAAGAAGAAGGGGAACATAATGAGGAGAATCCCTAAGCTGTCGAGATCTAGAGTTTACAGAAGATGCCTAGATCTTATCTCCAAAATCTCAAGATGTCTATCTCCTTATGTAGAAAGGATGTATTTATAGTATTTTGTCTAATAGAGGCATAGTTTTAGTCCAACTCGAGCTCTAATTACGAGAGCAATTCAATTGCCTTGTAGATAGAGGTTTTCTTTTGTCGAAATCAATTAACATACATAGATAGGTCTTAATTAGCAAAGAATTATTCAATCTTTTGGGCTTAGTAAGCTTCATAGACCTTGCTTAGTAGGCTACTTCTCGTGTGGATTTGGGCCGGTTAATTTGTGAACCAAGAGAATGGGAAATTCTAAATGCGCACCACATTTTACTAGTGAGCACCACATACTATATAGTAAAGTGATTTACAATATAGGGGAAAATGGTGCTCACTATAAAAATATGGTGCGCATTTAGAATTTCCCCAGGAGAACCTAAACTAGTTAACCAGTTTTTAACTTCCTATTCCTCACATCAATCCTCCTTCCTCCTCTCTTGTGTAGGCTCCACCCTCTCTTCAATGCACTAATTGACCATCAGATTCACATTGGATTAAACTCATTCACATGAATTTACTCCCCCATTAATCACATTAAAATTCCATCAAAATTTCTCTCTCCAATCTCTATTTAAACATTGTAAACTCCCATGGGTTCCACTTTGAAACACCTCCAAAAATCCCTATAGAACACTAATTTTCCCTTCCATATTCTTTTTCCTCCTCCCTCCATCGACCACTGTACCATTCTCAGCCACTGGAGGCCATGCTCAATGCCCGAGAACCACCCCCACCCAGTAATTCATATAGGAGCTGTTTTCATTTCCTTCTTATTTTTGGTTATGATGTTCTATATTTAAACAACGGAGATTCACGACAAAGTCTTGCGCAATTTCGAGCAAGCTTTGGCTTTTTCTCTCGACTTTCAACAACTTTCGCTTTTGCTTCCAAAGGTGCTCCAATGACGTTTCGTTCATCGAACTAGCATCTCCTCGCCCTACCCTAACAAAGCTAGTGACTATAAAACTGTTGTAATGAAGTACTAATGGTGCGCTCCGCCTAGATAAAAAAAATGATGGATGGGATTGTGGACGCCATTTGCTCCCAATGCGTAATTATGTTACCAAAAAATTGGAAAGTTGCTTCACACTACTGATATGAATAAGAATTCATTAAAGCAAAAAAAAAAAAAAAAACATCTGCATAGGCATATGCTACTTAGAGCAACACATATAGTCATGCAAAAACAAGGTGCCTGTAATGTCCCGCATTCCAAAATACGAATAGCGCTCGGCGACGTATCATAAATGAATATATCAAACTTAAAACACATGAATACATATGTACAACTGTCACAAATACATACACATATATCATAAGGTAACAATATGGAATTAAAACAATAATTTTTTTTCATAAATAAGGATCAATACAAGTATATAGGGGAGCCAAACGATCTTTATTTCATCATCAAAAAGTTTAAGTGAATAAAAGAAAGATGGATAATAAAGTTTTTAAAAAAAACAAACTAGAAGAGTCTATATCGTATTCCTCCTGCACCAAATGCACTTATTGAAAATCTTCTAACTCCTTAAACTATGGTTCCAGTTGTAGTGGTTCATTCTTCGCGTTAACCTACAAATCAGTATCTGGACGTGCCAAAGTAGGATCGTTAGAATGACTTAGTAAGTACTATAACAGCAGAAACAATAATACACACGCACGTTATATATATAAAAATAAAATATAAAACCGAATAAAATCATAAAATCATGATAATATCAAATTTTTAAAACTAACTGTTAAAAAGAATGTGAAATATGGATTTAAATTATATTTATTTAAAAATAATAATAAATAAACTAGTAATAATGAATTCATATCTTGAGTGGTGTTGGAATTTAACGTGACAGTAAAATTTATATGAAACTGTAAAATTATGAATGCATACAAAATATAAATCTAAACGAAGAAGTGAACATGAGCTAATTTAAAGTAGTCTTGAAGATGATAATGATTAGAGGTACATCTCTATACATATGTCATAGATAATCCTGTAATAGATATATATATATATATATATATATATATATATATATATATATATATATATATATATATATATAACAAAATGAACATGCATGTGAGTTATCACATCATATTATATTTTTTGGTTAATTTATTTGAAACTGTCAGAAATAGTGCACCACATATTTTACGAGTATCACGTGCATACCCGGAACCACGGCCATAATTCCTGATACTGTCTCAGGACGTACCGCTAAATACTAATGAACATGAACTCTGATAAGTCTAACCTTCAAGCGCACAGTCCTATATACTGATGGTGATTGATGTGATAATTTAACTGCAATCGCACAGTATCGGTGTAGCACTTTATAGGTCGTCCCAAAGAGTCTCAGGTATTTTGCAATTCTTACTAATTCCTTAGTTCTATCAAGTTAACTACGAGTTTCTAAATTGAGATAAGATTAGTTCTAAGTTCTAGAAATTAGCTTAGGATTTCGAATCCATTAGAATAATACCCTAACAATGAATTACTTCTTCCTTCCTAACTTTTTAATTATGCATGATCAAGTAGCACAATAAAAAGGTGATCTTTTTAATTTGATTTTAATTAAGTACCCCTAAGTATGACCTATCAAGTTATGTGTAAGTATAGACCATCAAAGATAATATTTTTCTTAAAAACAAATTATATCTAGTAGAAAATCTCATAAACAAAAGTAAAGAAATAAACTTCAAACCCTAATCTAAGCATAGGCTATCAGAAGAAAGAACTTAAGTATGACCTAAGAAAGAAATTAGATTTACAAGTTTATTCTCTTCGATTTATTTATAGAAAAATCTTATTAATAATTCTATAGATAAAAACAAAGAGTATGAATTCAAAATCTCATCTAAGTATAGATTATCAAAATATGAATTAAGTATAATCTATCAAAGAATTATGATTTACGAAATTTATCTTTTATTTATTTATGGAAAAATCATAACTTTATTTTCTTTTAGGAAGATGAGATAAATCCATGTAAGATCTATTAAACTAACTTCATCTACATCTTAGAGCTAAAGAAAATTAATTACTCATATTTCTAGTTAGCAAAATCCTATTTTTATTCATGAAAGCAATTAAATCTAATCTAAAAAGTAATATAAATCTAAACTAGAAAGCAATTAGAAGAGATTAGTTAAGGAAAATTGATGAACAATAAAAGTTACCGCTAGAGTCGGTATGGTGGCCGTCACACCTTTAGCAAACCCTAATTTTTATTAATTAAAAAATTCGAGTACAAAATTATAGGATTTTCTCCTAGTTACAAGTATACAGCCAATAAATAGGTTAAAGAATATCAAACCCTAATTTTGATACAACTGAACAACTATAAAATTACGTCGAAACCCTCGCAGAAACATCACCATGTGGGCCCCACTTTTTACCGCCAAATGGCGGCACAATGCCGCCAAATAGCCGCAATAATATGAGAAATTTTCCTAATATTTCTTCTGCACTAGTCTCTTATCTTGTTCTCTTTATTTTTCTGACTGTATTGGATTTTGACTCTTTGCAGCATCACTATCTTGTAGTTTGCTCACTTTTATTTCTTTTTCGGGCTTGGTTTGCTAATCCGGCTCTGATTCTATACCAACTCCTTGTAGGAATAGGATTAGCTGAAAAACAAACTAAAAATACCCGAATAGCAATATTTAAATGCAAAAAATAAATAATATGGAGGCTATAAATATGCAATATATGTCACTTATCAGTCATCAAGTAATCACCGAGAACCCCCATGGTTGAGTCCCTAAGTTCGGTTGTACAACTTCAAAAATGTAAAACTCCTAAAACATGTGAACAGTTCCTTCTTTGAGTTCTCTCATAACCCCACAATTTTATTTCATATTCTAAGAATAACAATTCTATAAACAAGCATGTAAATGACAATGTAAAATAAATACGTACACGTATATATATTGGTTTCACTTATAGGGAAAAATATCACATGATGAACTTATTACAAAGATGTAAAGGATCAATTTAATCCATCAAAATTTGAAAATTCAAATCAAGTACAATGGACATATAACATTATAAATTTTGTGTATGTGTGCAAGCGCACATATGCATTTTGTGTGTGTTTGTGTCTTTTCTTATAAAGAAGCATACATATCCTTTTTAAAGAAATATATATATATATATATATACACACACACACACACTTAGAATTTCTTTTTATCAATAAAAGGGATGATAGAGCAAATATCCAAAAATATATATATACATATAAGAAATGCTTATGCTTAATAGGTCAATGAAAGTATAAAAAAATCATATTAAAGAAAATAGTATTTGCATATTTTGAAATGATAGAATTATCATCATGATGTTATAGGGAAAATGTTAGTTAATTAGATTAAATACAAATAATGGTCAGTAATAGAACTCCTAAATAGTTAAGGTAATTCGCAAGCAATATATATCAGAAAATTATACAAGATAAAATTATTAAATATTTTTTTATGATTATAGAAAATAATAACCTATCACATAAGCTTTTAATAAGCAAGTCTGTGGCTCCTCAAGAGATTTTAAAAAAGAAAATTATATAGAGCCATCAAAATAATGAATGTCAGACCTACTAATAAACAATAAAACTATACACATGGGTCCCATTATCTTGACACAATGAGTAAAAATATTAAGACAAATTAATTAATTAATTAATATTTTTTTGAATTTGCAGTTTTTGCCAACATCAATATCGAGCAATCCATATCTTTTAGTTGGATGAAATTTATACTTTCAAGATGTAAGTTTTTTTTATGATCAATGTTGAATTTTTAATTCAAATCTAAACAAAAAAATATGAAACGAAAATGGAGAAATTTACAATAAATCAATATTAAACCTTCTCAATAATTCTGTGGAAGACCAATGAGCTGGGATATTAAATAAAGTTTTGTTTGATTTTCCTTGCGATATTCTAGTAGATAAACAAACTTATTATAATTTCTAATGAAGCCTGTTTAAAAGCATACTGTTTGACATATAAATTTAGTTAACATACACTATATGCTGCTAGAAGTAGTTTAATAATTGTACAATGTACATATGTTTAAATATATAGAGAAAAGAAATATTATTTATGTCTGAAAAATAGAAAGCTTAAATTGGAGGGAGAAGAGAGAGACACAAAGAAAGTTTCTTTTTTTCTTTTTTTTCTTCATGGCTGGAACCTTGAAATTTTTTGTTTTAAAAAAAGAAACCAACAAATAAAAAATGATCACGTAGTTGGGTCTTAAATTTGAATCTAAGTTACTATGGTATGATTAGATAATATTCAAATAAAAAAGAAAAAAAATTATCTAATGTTTCGACGGAATTTCATAATTTCCAATTTAATATATATATTCTTTTTAATGTCATCAACAAGAAATATCGAGCAAGATTAAGAAATGATAAAAGAAACAATATTAAATAATCATGATTAAAATAATTAAGCTTACTCTAGATATATTAAGCATTCCAAAGCTAAAAAAACATTAAT
Organism: Dracaena cambodiana; assembly: GCA_036321105.1. Taxonomy (NCBI): domain Eukaryota; kingdom Viridiplantae; phylum Streptophyta; class Magnoliopsida; order Asparagales; family Asparagaceae; genus Dracaena; species Dracaena cambodiana. The sequence continues at coordinate 35,557,338 of JAYEPQ010000007.1, forward strand.
CTCATCAAATTCTCATATTAATGAAATCGATGAAAAGTAGTGAGGCTAAAAATTTAAATAATTATAGAAAAGTGAATGTAGGAGTAAAAGCACTTACCCAAAATAAGATTCCACTTTGAAAATTGACCGCTAATACTTCGGATTGGGTTACCCTTTTCTCCCTTTTTATTTCCTTTTTCTTTCCCGTCTCTCTCTCTCTCTCTCTCTCTCTCTCTCTCTCTCTCTCTCTCTCTCTCTCTCTCTCTCATTTCTTCTCTTCTTTTTTTCCTTCACTGTTTTTTTTTTTCTTTTGTTCTCTTCTGTCTCGTGGCGGAAGAGAAAAACGTGTTTTTAGTTTTCATTTCTTATTTTAATTTTTTTATAAATATTTATAAATTTAGGTTAGTTTAAGATATGTTTAGATATATGATAGATCTTCTTAATCTAATCCAGATTCAGTCAGATTTGTTACGATTAAATTAACAAGTGTAGATAAACTCAAATCATAAGGTAAATAAAAGATAACATTGTTAAATAATAATATATAAATAATTACTTTAGTATTTATGATAATATATTTAAAAATAAATAAACACAAAAATATTGTATAGGGAAACATGGTGTTACAATCTACCTATCTTAAAAGAAAATTCCATCCTTAAAATTTAAATTAAATTGAAAGGACCATATGAATATTAATTACGTAAGATATTATACAGATAAGAATCCACAGTTTTCATTGCGCACTCTGATATCAAACAATAGGATAAAAAATGAAAAGTTAATTTTTAAAGAACTGAATCACAAATAATAAGAATTAATAGTGATGGATGGAATGAATTTTTGGAATCAATTGATAGGATAGAGATCAAATAAGTAGGCATTTGTATATGCGTATATGTAGTAGTAACTCTAAATAGAGATTTTAGATAGAGGCCAAAACCGAACCTAGGCTCTGAACCACTTGTAGCTCCCTGCAAACCAAAATACGTGTAGCTTTCGGCGACATATCATAAATGAATACGACTAACCTAAAACACATGAATACATATATACAACTGCTACAAATACAAACACATATATCATACGATAACAATATGAAATTAAAACAATAAAGAAAATTTCATAAATAAGGATCAATACAAGTGTATAGGGGAGTCAAACGATCTTTGTTTCATCATCAAAAAGTTTAAGTGAACAAAAGAAAGATGGATAATAAAGTTTCTTAAAGAAGAAAACAAACTAGAAAAGTATATATCGTATTCCTCCTGCACCAAATGCACTTATTGAGAATTTGCTAACTCCTTGAAATATGGTTCCAGCTGTGGTGGGTTAGCCTTCTCATTAACCTATAAATCGGTATCTGGGCGTGCCAAACTAGGATCATAAGAACGACCTAGTAAGTAGTACAATAGGAGAAATAATAATACACAGGCACATTATGCGTATAAAAATAAAATATAAAACTGAATAAAATCATAAAATCAAGATAATATCAAAATTTTAAAACTAACCATTAAAAAGAATGTGAAACATGGATTTAAATTATATTTGTCTAAAAACAATAATAAATCAATCAGAATAATGAATACATATCTTGGTGGTGTTGGAATTTAAAGTGACAGTAAAATTTATATGAAACTGTAAAATTATGAATGCATACAAAATATAAATCTATAGGAAGAAGTGAACATGAGTTAATTTGTAGGTATCTTGGGCATGATAATGGTCAGGGGTACATCTTTATACATATGTCATGGATAATCTTGTAGCAGAGATATATATAACAAAATGAACATGCATGTGAAATATGACATCATATTATTTTTTTGGTTAATTTATTTGGAACTGTCAGAAGTAGTGCGCCAAATATTTTACGAGTATCCCATGCATATCCTGGACCACGACCATGATTCTTGATACTGTCCTAAGACGTACCGCTAAGTACTAATGAACATGAACTCTGATAAGTTTAAGCTCCAGAAGCGCAACTTATATATTGATGGTGATCCAGAAATCACCGAGAACCCTATAGTTGGGTCCTTAAATTTGGTTGTACAACCTGAAGAATATAAAACTCCTAAAATATGTGTACAGTTCTTTCTTCGAGTTTCTCCATAACCCCACAATTTTGTTTCATATTTTAGAAATAACAATTTCATAAACAAGCATGTAAATGACAATATAAAATAAATAAGTACACGTATATATATTAGTTTCACTGACATTGAAAAATGTTGCACAATGAACTTATTACAATGATGTAAAGATCAATTTAATCCATCAAAATTTAAAAATTCAAATCAAGTACAATGGATGTATAACATTATAAAGTTTGTGTATGTGTGCAAATGCATATATGTATTTTGTGTGTGTTTGTGTCTTTTCCTATGAAGAAGCATACATGTCCTTTTTAAAGATATATATATATATATATATATATATATATATATATATATATATATATATATATATATATATATATATATATATATATATATATATATATATATACACATATATATATACATATATATATATATATACATATATATATATATATATACATATATATATATATATATATATATATATATATATATATATATATATATATATTATATATATATATATACATATATATATATATACATATATATATATATATATATATATATATATATATATATATACATATATATATATATATATATATATATATATATATATATATATATTAGAATTACTTTTTATCAATAAAAGGGATGATAGAGAAATATATATATACATATAAGAAATGCTTATGCTTAATAGATCAATGAACGTATAAAAAAATCGGATTAAAGAAAAAGTATTTGCATATTTTGAAATGATAGAATTATCATCGTGATGTTATATGGAAAATGTTAGTTAATTAGCTTGAATACAAATAATAGTCAGTAATAGAACTCCTAAATTGCTAAGGTAATTCACAAGCAATATATAGCAGAAAATTATACAAGATAAAATCATTAAATGTTTTTTTATAAATATAGTAAATAATAACCTATCACAGAAGTTTCTAATAAGCAAGTATGTGGCTCCTGAAGATATTTAAAAAAAGAAAATTATATGGAGTCTTCAAAATAACAAATGTCAGACCTATTAACAAACAATAAAATTGTACACATGGATCCCATTATCTTAACAGAATGAGTAGAAATATTAAGACAAATTAATTAATTAACTTTTTTTTTTTTTGAATTTTCAGTTTTTGCCAACATCAATATCGAGCAATCCATATCTTTTAGTTGGATGAAATTTATACTTTTAAGATGTAAATTTTTTTTGACGATCAATATTAAATTTTTAATTCAAATCTAAACAAAAATTTTTGAAACGAAAGTGGAGAAATTCACAATAAATCAATATTAAGCCATCTCAATAATTCAGTTGAAGACCCATGTGTTGGGATAATAAAAAAAGTTTTGTTCAATTTTCCTTGCGATATTCCAGTAGATAAACAAATTTATTATAATTTCTAATAAAGCCTGTTTAAGAGCATACTCTTTGACATATAAACGTAGTTAACATACACTATATGCTGCTAGGAGTTGTTTAATAATTGTACAATATACATATGTTTAAATATATAGAGCAAAAAAATATTTTTTTTTATGGCTGATAAATAGAAAACTTAAATTGAAGGGAGAAGAGAGAGACACAAAGAAAGTTTTTTTTTTTCTTCATGGCTGGAACCTTGAATTTTTTTCTTAAAAAGAAACCAACAAATAACAAATGATCACATAGTTGGGTTTTAAACTTGAATCTAAATTATTATTGTATGATTAGATAATATTCAAATAAGAAAGAAGAAAAATCTAGCGAATGTTTCGACAGAATTTCATAATTTTCAATTTAATATATATTCTTTTTAATATCATCAATAAGAAATATCTAGCAAGACTAAGAAATGATAAAAGAAAAAATAGTAAATAATCAGGATTAAAATAATTAAGCATTCTCTAGGTATATTAACCATCCTAAAGTTAAGAAAACATTAATCTCATCAATTTGTCATATTAATGAAATAGATGAAAAGTAGTGAGGCTAAATTCGAATAATTATAGAAAAGTGAATATAGATCAAAAACTCTTACCTAAAAAAAGACTCCACTTTGGAAATTGACCGCTAATTCTTCGAATCGGATTATCCTTTTCTCCATTTTTATTTCCTTTTTCTTTCCTCTCTCCCTCTCTCTCTCTCTCTCTCTCTCTCTCTCTCTCTCTCTCTCTCTCTCTCTCCTCTTTTCTTCTCTTCTTTTTTTCCCATCACTGTTTTTTTTTCTTTTGTTCTCTTCTTCCTTGTGGCGAAGCGAAAAACGTGTTTTTAGTTATCGTTTCTTGATTTTTTTTTTTTTATAAATATTTACAAATTTAGATTAGTTTAGGATAGGTTGAAATATATAATAGATCTTCCTAATCTAATCCAGATTCAGTCAAATTTGTTACGATCAAACTAACAAGTATTTTAGATAAACTCAAATCATAAGGTAGATAAAAGATAACATTGTTAAATAATAATATATAAATAATCACTTTAGTATTTATGGTAATGCATTTAAAATAAATAAACACAAAATTTCGTATAGGGAAATAGAGTGTTACAATCTACCCACCTTAAAAGAAAATTTCATCCTTGAAATTTAATTTAAAGTGAAATGATCATATAGCTATTAATTACGTAAGAAATTAGACAGATAAGGATCTACAGTTTTCGCTGCACACTCTGATATCAAACGATAGGATAAAAAATAAAAAGTTAATTTTTAAAGAACTGAATCACAAGTAATATTAGATGTGGCAAAGAATCAATAGTGATGGATGGAATAAATTTTTTGAATCAATTGATAGGTTAGAGACCAAATAAGTAGGCATATGCATATGTGTATATGTGGCAATAACTCTAAATAGAGATTTTAAATAGACGCCAAAACCCAACCTAGGCTCTGATACCACATGTAGTGTCCTGCATCCCAATATATGGGTAGCGTTCGGCCACATCATAAATGAATATGTTAAGCCTAAAACACATGAATATATTTGTACAACTGCTACAAATACATACACATATATCATAAAATAACAATATGGAATTAAAACAATAATTTTTTTCATAAATAAGGATCAATACAAATGTATAGGGGAGCCAAATAAACTTTTTTTCATCATCAAAAAGCTTAAGTAAACAAAATAA